>WNGS01008611.1:0-12308 GCA_020271785.1 Procambarus virginalis
TTAGAAGAGCCAAAATTAAATACTACGAAGATAATTTACCCAAACAAAAGGCAACATTAAGAAAACATGGAGCACAATTTCACAAATATTGGGATCAAGAAGATTTTAAATAACAAACCAATACTCCTGTCCAATAACAATGGTAGCTTACAGCCTCTCATACTGCTATTGAGTTCAATAGGTTCTTCTCTTTCATTGGGTCATCCTTGCAAATGATATTCCATCTTCCAGTACTGATGTTCAGGACTATCTTATAGGTAACTATCCACAGTCTCTGTACCTAACGCCTGCAAATTCCACTGACATTAATGAGATAATCCTTCCCCTTAAAACCAAGTCTAAGTGCCCTTGAGGAGATACCAACTTTAATTTACAAAAAAGCCTCCAGATATTTAGCTCATGCTATTGCGTTGCTCTTCAACAAGTCACTTGAACTCCAAACCTTTCCAGATATTCTAAAAAAAAAGCGAGAGTAACACCTGTCCACAAAAGTGGTGATCTCACTGATGTTAACATCTACAGACCTATACCAATCCTGCCAAACTTGTCAAAAACATATGAAAAACTAATCTACAAGCAGCTTTACTCTTATCTAGCCAAACACAATATACTTAGCTCTTGTCAATATGGCTTCAGACCCAAAAAAGCACTAACGATGCACTTATTAGTATGATTAACTTGATTCATGCAGCTCTTGATAAAAATGAGTTCCCTGTTGAGTTATTTGTGGACCTGCGTAATGCTTTTGACACTGTCACCCACGAAAACCTTCTTCTTAAATTACATTATTATGGAGTCAGAGGACACTCCCTGCAATACCTTAAATCTTACCTTACTGACAGGCTCCAGTATGTTTCTGTGAATAATTCAATTTCTCCCACCTTACCTATCAACATTGGTGTTTCTCAGGGCAGCATACTTGGCCCTCTCCTCTTTCTCATCTACATTCATAATCTTCCAAATGCCTCTCAACACCTCAAACCAATTCTATTTGCTGACGACACAACCTTCATTTACTCCAGTCCTGACCCCCTTGCTCTAAATGCCACAGTAAATACTGAGCTAAATAAAGTACATCTTTGGCTAACTGCCAACAAACTCACCCTTAACATTGACAAAACTTTCTATATTCTGTTTGGCAATAAATCCTCAAATCAAATAAATCTCAACATAAACAATACCCAAATTTGTAGCGAAATAGATGGCAAATTCCTTAGCGTTCTCATTGACCACAAGCTGAATTTCCAGGGACACGTTCTAAATATATAAAAAAAGTTTCAAAAACTGTTGCCATTCTTTCTAAAATCAGATATTATGTACCTCGCCCTGCCCTGGTGATGCTTTATTACTCCCTCATCTATCCTTATCTCAGCTATGGTATTTGTGCTTGGGGTTCTACTACCCAAAATCATTTACATCCTCTAATTACTCAACACAAAGCTGCTATTAGGACAGTATCTCACTCTGGCCCCAGACATCACTCGGTACCCCAACTCAAATCTCTAAATATGTTAGATATAAAAGTCACTGCACATCCTCTCATGTGTATTATATATAAATATGTGACGGTAACGTGTTGGAAATGGTGGTCGGCAGTCTTCCAAATGGCAGATGTCAATGCTGGGTCACATATATGTAAGTTATAAAAAAAAAGAGAAAAAAAAAAGAATGACTGCTTGTCTGATAATCTGTGGTAAGGTAAGGTAAGATACACGAAAACACAATAATAAATAATGACATTTAATAAATCTAGAAAAACAAAGTAAAATAAAGACAATTCCTTGGCTGATCAAAGGGGTAAGACAACAAGTGGAAAAATAATATAAAAAGAATTAATTTAAGTGAACAATGGGACATGGAGGACATACAATAATGAATAATAAGGAAATGGTGCTGGGAATATATGCGCTAGCTATAAGCCTCTATTTGATCACACGAGGTGAGTCAATTAGGTGTTCATAGCCTGAGAGCACTAGATATTCTGACTAGTAGAGCTGCCAGTGATCCTGACGTTGCCTTGGCGAGGAATGTGATTGGCGTAGAACTGAAGTGGTGAGTTCTCGAACGGCCAATGAGAATGCAGGGAGGCCGGTCACCGGTAGTTTGGCAGTTGAAGGGTTCGGCGCGTCGACCAGGTGTGCAGGAATGGGAGGAGGGGGAGTTGCAGGTGCGTGTGGCTGTCTTGATATATACGTTTAAGCCACTGTAAAACGTATCTTGGATATTGCTGGGAACGTGATGAAGGAAGAGAAGAGCAGGCTAAATCTCTGGGAAGAGATTATCGTCACAACTCTCCCCCGAAGCCTGCGGTTCTGGTGTAGTCACGTTCACAGGAGGTAGAGTGGTATGCGGAGCAGCCTCTACCTCATGAACTCTGGAGAGGGCGTCGGCGATGATGTTATCAGGCCCCTTGATGTAACAGATCTTTAAATTGAAGCCTTGAAGATATAAAGCCCATCGCAGCAGACGTTGGTTATTGAATTGGGCTTGATGTAGGAATCTTAGAGGGTTGTGGTCCAAATAGATGGTAGTGGACCTAGCACTTTGCAGATATGGTGCAAAGTGTTGCAGGCTCAGGACGATGGAAAGAAGTTCCTTCTCGATAGTGCTGTAGTTTTTCTGATGAGGCTTCAACTTGTAGCTATAATAGCTGACAGGTAGAACCTCCTCGCCTCGTTGCTGCATTAAGACACTCCCGATGCCGGTACCACTGGCGTCGACGTGGAGGATGAAAGGCTTCTTGGTATCTGGTGAGGCGAGAATAGGATTAGAACAGAGGAGGAATTTGAGTTGTTCGAAAGCAACGGTTTGCTCCCTGGTCCAATTATATCGTTGCTTGGGACTGGTTAAGGTGATTAAAGGGGTTGCAACAGTGCTAAAGTTCCTCACAAACCTACGGTAATAGGAAGCAAGACCAAGGAAGCGCAGAAGCTGCTTCCTGGTAGTAGGCTGTGGATACTCTCTGATGGCTTGAGTGTGGATATTTAACGGAGCCAGGCTGCCACTCCTATAACATGACCCAGATACCGCACTTTACCTTTGGCAAAAGTGGACTTGCCCAGATTGATGGTGAGGCCGGCTTTCAGGAGCTTGGTGAACAATCGTTGCAGCTGGAGCAGGTGTTCGCTCCAGGTGTTGGATGCTACAACGATATCATCCAAATAGGCGTAGGTGTTGTCCAAGCCCTGGATGACGCGGTTGACAGCTCTCTGAAAGGTGGCTGGGGCATTGCAGAGTCCAAAGGGAAGCCGGTTGTATCTGAAAAGTCCGAAAGGGGTGATAAAGGCAGACAGTTCCTTAGCTCGCTCCGTTAAACACACCTGGTAATAGCCCTTGAGTAAGTCTACTTGAGACAGGTAGCGGGCATTACCAATGGCATCAAGGATATCATCGATCCTAGGTAATGGGTATGCGTCCTTTATAGTGACGTTGTTTAGTTTCCTATAATCCGTACAAAGACGAATCTTACCGTGAGGTTTGGGAACCAGGATACATGGTGAGGCCCAGGGGGACTCACAGGGGGTAGCCAGTCCATGGTCCAAGAGGTACTGTACCTCAGCACGCATGACTTCCGTTTTGCTAGGGCTGATTCGGTAGAACGGTTGGCGAATCGGCTGGGTGTCAGGTAGCAGTTGGATGTCGTGCCGAGTCACAGTACACTCTTGGGGATCATCTCGAAACAACTCTTGATGTTCTCTGATGAGTTTGATGAGTGAAGCACTATTATCGTCCTGAAAATGTTTGTGAAGGTCAGTAAGGATTTCTGAATTAGAAATCGCTGTCTCAGTGTCAGTGCTTTCGGAAGGAGAAGCAGGGAAGGTCTCACTGCGGCTGTATGGACCTGCAAATGAGGTGAAGTTGGTTAACACAGTGGGAGGAACACCCTGGTAACGTTTGAGCAGATTGATGTGGCACAGCTGGGTCTTCCGCCGCCTATCGGGGGTCTCGAGAACGTAGTTGAAGTTGTTCCGGCACTCCTTAACACGGTAGGGTCCTGAAAACCTGTTCTGTAAAGGAGAACCTGGGATAGGGAAATAGGCAAGAACTAAGTCTCCCGGTTTAAACTTCCTTACTTGGCAGTGCGGGCTTTCTGTAGGTTGTTGCTGGCAAAGGAATGGACTCTCTCTAGAATGTGTCGGAGGTTTTGAAGAAACTGGGGCACATTCTGATGCTCACTGAAGGTGGCATCACGTAGAGAATCCTTGAAAGCCTTGAGAGGTGTACGGCACTTACGACCGTAGAGCATCTCATAAGGAGATACTCCTAGTGACTCGTTGGGAAGACTTCTGAAAATACACATGATGAGATCAAGTTGCCTATCCCAATCTTTGAGGTCTCATTACAAAACTTTTTAAGAGTGCCTTGATAGTCTGATGACTACGTTCAAGAGAACCCTGTGAAGCAGGATGATAGGGGCTGGACAGTACCTGTTTGATGTTGAACTCCTCCAGAGTCCGTTTGAAGAGATCACTGGTGAAGTTGGTACCACAGTCGCTCTGAATCTCCCTCGGAAATCCATACTGGGTGAAGATTTTCAGTAGATTCTTCACCACTGTAGCAGCTGTAATATTTTTCACTGGAACTGCTATCGGGAATCTGGTGGTAGGACACAGGATGGTTAAGATATAGGCGTTGCCGGCAGTGGTCCGAGGCAAAGGACCAACACAGTCAATAATAAGTCTGTGGAATGGTTCCTCAGGCACCTGGATGGGTATCAGTGGTGCTCTGGGAATTGAAACGTTTGGTTTCCCTGCTTTCTGACACACGTGGCACATTTGAACAAATTTCTTTACGTCATTAACCATACCTGGCCAGTAGTAGTCTTGGCGAATCCCATGGTATGTCTTGTTAAACCCGTAGTGTGATAGAGCTCCGTGGGCCAGGTGTAGAATCGTGGGCCGCAGGCTGGTAGGAATCACTAGTTGTTCAATGTTTGCCCAATCGTCCTCGTCCTTCAGTTTACTGGGTCTATACCTGCGATAGAGTAATTCGTTCTCCAAGAAGAACCCAGGAACACTGTCGGATTGGGTCTCAGCCTGAAAGAATAATGGTGTCAAGGTAAGATCTTCTCTCTGTAACTTACGGAACTCCAAAGCGGTCAGATTAGGAGGTAGTTTCGAAGGGTCTTGAGGGACAGCGGTAGCAGTAGAGTCAGCTGGCTGTGGTCGTGCAGCTTGAGCATGGGTGGTCACCATAACAGGAGGAGAAACTTCATCACTCTCTTGAACCTTTGCTGGAACATGCTCAAAAATCGGGTTATCCAACACAGAGTTGCTCACCTGGGATATGTCCTTGACGATCAAGTTGGTCGGTTGTTGGTCTTCTGCCAAGTCGTTGCCTAGGAGAAGTTGCACTCCAGGCATGGGAAAAAACTTTTCCCTGGCGGCGACTTGGACTTCACCGGTCACGAAGGGACAATCCAGGTGGACTCTGGCGAGAGGATAAGGAGTAGTAGCAGTAAGGTCAGTGATGAATACAGTCTCTCCTGTGTAGGCGACGTTGGGCACAGCTGATTTCAAGACGATCGATTGTAGAGCCGCTGTGTCCCTTAAGATCTTAAGTCCGAAACGTCCCTCTGAATCTGAACCGTGGGTAGAGATAGTTTCTGGATATAGATGTTTGCTAAAGAGAGACAGATCATTAACATGAACACCAATATTCATTACAGGCTTACCGGACTTAGGGGGAGTAGGTTTGGGCTTAGTAGGTTCTATGTTACCTTTAGATTGGGACTTAACACATTTTTCTATCGTATGTCCATAGAGTCGACAATACCTGCAGTACAGTTGAGAGGTACCTTGATCTGGGCTCGCTTTCTCGTAACTGTACCAAGACTTCTTACTGGTAGGTTGTTCTGGTGTCAGCCGGTGGATGAGGCTGTAAGTGTCAGCTGATTTCGCGCATTTCACCAAATCGGTCTCTTCTTTGTCTGCTAAGTATAGGCGGACAGGAGGAGGTACACGCCTCAAGAATTCTTCAACCAACATGAGGTTAACAAGCTCTGGAAAAGTAGAGACATGTGCGGCCTCCAGCCATTTCATGAAATATCTCCGTTTGGTGTTAGCAAATTCTAAGAAGGTGGTGGTACTTGCCTTTACATAGTCACGGAACTTTCGTCGGTAGCTTTCGGTAGAGAGAAGGTAGGCGTCCAACACAGCTTGCTTCAGGGTGGTGTAGTCGTTTTCCGATGCCAAAGTGCTGAGTGTGACTGCTGCTCTACCTGTTAAATGTACTCGGAGAAGGGTAGCCCATTGGTCGTCAGGCCAACTAAGTTGATTAGCAAGTGTCTCAAAAGTTGTGAAGAACACATCAACCTCCGTTTCTATGAACGGGGGCATTAACTTACTTGCATGGGAGACATTGAAAATTGGAGGAAGACTAGCTGCAGCTTGTTGGAGTTGAGCTTGGTGTGTAGCGTCCATCGCGAGTTCTCTGTTACGACAGTTTAGAGCTGTTTCTACCTGTCGTTTGTCGTGTTCACGTTGTATCTCGAGTTACTCTTTGTATAAGGCCAACTCACGTTCACTTTCTTCTTTCTTCAGTGCAGCCTCTCGCTCTTTGAGGCGGATTTCTCTTTCTTGCTCTTCCTTTCTGATGGCAGCTGCTTCCTGTTGTTGCTCCTGCTCGATCTTAGCAAGTTCTAGCTTGAGCTTCATGGCTGTGAAATCATGCTTATCTAAAATGGTGTATTGTTCGTGAGTATCAGAATCTATCTTCCCTTCATCCAAAAGATGATCCAGTACCATATTATGTATGGCATATTTGTTGGCTCCAGGGGGAACTTCCAAATGATACTCATGTGCAAGAGTTATCAATTCGACCCTCTTAGCATGACGTAAGTTCCCTATTTCACTTTCTGGATCTGCCTTGAAAGTTTGGATACGAAACATGGTGAAAATGGCAAATAAATGAGACACGAATATACTGTGAGAATATGGTGAATGTCAGAAACAGGAAACGTGGCAACTGATACCTATCCTGTGGAATTGTTAATAATTAAAGTCAATTCAAGATGGTAAATGAATAAGGTCGCAGGAAATCTTGTACCTGGTACTCACTGTGGGAGGATAAAGGCAAGAAAATCCTACTAATTAGTTGAAACTGAGTTTCGAAAAACAAGTGAAACACTAAATGGTTCCAAAATAAATGAGGTAGTCCAAAAATGTAGTCATACCTTGCCGAGTCAATATAGAACATAAGCAAGGTACCCACTGAAATTGAATATGGTACTTACAGAATTAGCGACTTTCGTGCTCAAAAGAAAGAAAGCTAATTCCCTACCTTGAATAAGTACCATCAATTCTGACCGACGAGTAGGGGTGCGAGTGTCAACTGGTGACGAGAACTATCGGCGAGGTCCCAACTCGCCAATTAAAGTCCATGCGAGAGGAACTTTGGCCCTCTTTATCCTCCTAGAGTCGGATTGCAGAAATTAGGTGCTATTGACCCGGAGACAGACCACAGTACCAGGGTACCTATGTGATAATCTGTCAAAAATGTGAGAAATATCTGAGGGACAAAAGATGTTAAACACGGGTAATAACACGGAAGGGGGAGACGACCAATTAAGAGTATGACTGCGGCCTACAGTCACCACGTAATCCAAAGTTGTCTCACACTCACCATATGTTACTCCCATAATGCACAATATACACAGCACCATATATACTAAACGTGATTAATGTAAATATTGAAAGCAAGGGAATGAAAGCCAAGTACGCTCACCACAATTACCAATACCTGAGTGCAGCTCCTAGGACAGGCCCCCAATTATATGTGACGGTAACGTGTTGGAAATGGTGGTCTGCAGTCTTCCAAATGGCAGATGTCAATGCTGGGTCACATATATGTAAGTTATAAAAAAAAGAGGAAAAAAAAGAATGACTGCTTGTCTGATAATCTGTGGTAAGGTAAGGTAAGATACACGAAAACACAAAAGATAAAAATGACATTTAATAAATCAAAAAAAGCAAAGTAAAATAAAGACAATTTCTTGGCTGAATAACGCGACTGTATAACAAATGAACAAGAACTAACATAAAAGTAAATTACGTTAACCGGAGGGCAATATGGAACACAAGGGAAATATATAATAAACAATATATAATAATGGTGCTGGGAATATATGCGCTAGCTATAAGCCTCTACTTGATCACACGAGGTGAGTCAAATAGGTGTTCATAGCATGAGAGCACGAGATATTCTGACTAGTAGAGCTGCCAGTGATCCTGACGTTGCCTTGGCGAGGAATGTGATTGGCGTAGAACTGAAGTGGTGAGTTCTCGAACGGCCAATGAGAATGCAGGGAGGCCGGTCACAGGTAGTTTGGCAGTTGAAGGGTTCGGCGCGTCGACCAGGTGTGCAGGAATGGGGGGGGGGGGAGTTGCAGGTGCGTGGCTGGTCTTGATATATACGTTTAAGCCACTGTAAAACGTATCTTGAGTATTATGTAGAACGTGATGAAGGAAGAGAAGAGCAGGCTAAATCTCTGGGAAGAGATTATCGTCACAGTATATATATATATATATATATATATATATATATATATATATATATATATATATATATATATATATATGTATATATATATATATATATATATATATATATATATATATATTATATATATATATACATACACATATACACACACATATACACACACATACACAAACACCTGTCTGGTAGCTGGGTCTACCAGACAGGTGTATGGTTAGGGGGTCTGGTAGCTGAGCGGGACAGGGCGCAGGACTCGTAATTCTGTGGCCCGGGTTCGATTCCCGGACCAGGCAGAAACAAATGGGCAAAGTTTCTTTCACCCTGAATGCCCCTGCTACCTAGCAGTAAATAGGTACCTTGGTGTTAAACAGCTGTTACGGAGCTGCTTCCTGGTATAATTACCTAAGTGTAGTTACAGGATGAGAGTTACGCTCGTGGTGTCCCGTCTTCCCAGCACTCTTTGTCATATAACGCTTTGAAACTACTGACGGTCTTGGCCTCCACCACCTTCTCCCCGAACTTGTTCCAACCGTCTACCACTCTGTTTGCGAAAGTGAATTTTCTTATATTTCTTCGGCATCTGTGTTTAGCTAGTTTAAATCTATGACCTCTTGTTCTTAATGTTCCAGGTCTCAGGAAATCTTCCCTATCGATTTTATCAATTCCCGTTACTATTTTGTATGTAGTGATCATATCAACTCTTTTTCTTCTGTCTTCTAGTTTTGGCATATTTAATGCCTCTAACCTCTCCTCGTAGCTCTTGCCCTTCAGTTCTGGGAGCCACTTAGTAGCATGTCTTTGCACCTTTTCCAGTTTGTTGATGTGCTTCTTAAGATATGGGCACCACACAACCGCTGCATATTCTAGCTTTGGCCTAACAAAAGTCTTGAACAATTTCTTTAGTATATCGCCATCCATGTATTTAAAAGCAATTCTGAAGTTAGAAAGCGTGGCATAGGCTCCTCGCACAATATTCTTTATGTGGTCCTCAGGTGATAGTTTTCTATCTAGAACCACCCCTAGATCTCTTTCTTTATCAGAATTCTTTAAAGATTTCTCACATAATATATAGGTTGTGTGGGGTCTATGTTCTCCTATTCCACATTCCATAACATGGCATTTATTAACATTAAATTCCATTTGCCAAGTGGTGTTCCATATATTTATTTTGTCCAAGTCATCTTGAAGGGCATGACAATCATCTAAGTTTCACAATTTCCTAGTGTGTGTGTGTGTGTGTGTACTCACCTATATGTACTCACCTATATGTGTCTGCAGGATCGAGCATTGACTCTTGGATCCCGCCTTTCGAGCATCAGTTGTTTACAGCAATGACTCCTATCCCATTTCCCTATCATACCTGGTTTTAAAATTATGAATAGTATTGGCTTCCACAACCTGTTCCTTAAGTGCATTCCATTTTCCCACTACTCTCACGCTAAAAGAAAACTTCCTAACATCTCTGTGACTCATCTGAGTTTCTAACTTCCATCCATGTCCCCTCGTTCTGTTACTATTCCGTGTGAACATTTCGTCTATGTCCACTCTGTCAATCCCTCTGAGTATTTTATACGTTCCTATCATGTCCCCCCTCTCCCTTCTTCTTTCTAGTGTCGTAAGGCATAGTTCCCCCAGGCGCTCCTCATACCCCATCCCTCGTAGCTCGGGACGAGTCTCGTTGCAAACCTCTGAACCTTTTCCAGTTTCATTATGTGCTTCTTTAGATGGGGACTCCATGATGAGGCGGCATACTCTAAGACTGGCCTCACGTAGGCAGTGTAAAGAGCCCTAAATGCCTCCTTACTTAGGTTTCTGAATGATGTTCTAACTTTTGCCAGTGTAGAGTACGCTGCTGTCGTTATCCTATTTATATGTGCCTCAGGAGATAGATTAGGTGTTACGTCCACACCCAGGTCTCTTTCGCGCGTCGTCACAGGTAGGCTGTTCCCCTTCATTGTGTACTGTCCCTTTGGTCTCCTATCTCCTAGTCCCATTTCCATAACTTTACATTTGCTCGTGTTGAATTCCAGTAGCCATTTCTCTGACCATCTCTGCAACCTGTTCAGGTCCTCTTGGAGGATCCTGCAATCCTCATCTGTCACAACTCTTCTCATCAACTTTGCGTCATCCGCAAACATCGACATGTAGGACTCTACACCCGTAAACATGTCGTTAACATATACAAGAAATAGAATTGGTCCCAGCACCGATCCTTGTGGTACTCCACTTGTTACTGTTCGCCAGTCCGACTTCTCGCCCCTTACCGTAACTCTTTGGCTCCTTCCTGTTAGGTAGTTCCTTATCCATGCTAGGACCTTTCCCCCTACCCCCGCCTGCCTCTCGAGTTTGAATAGCAGTCTCATGTGCGGTACTGTATCAAAGGCTTTTTGGCAGTCCAGAAATATGCAGTCTGCCCAACCATCTCTTTCCTGTCTTATCCTCGTTATTTTATCATAGAATTCCAGAAGGTTTGTTAGGCACGATTTCCCTGTCCAGAACCCATGTTGATGCTTGTTCACAAATCTAATGTTCTCCAGGTGTGCAACCAGTCGTAGCCTAATTATTCTTTCCAGTATTTTACAGGGGATGCTTGTCAGTGATACAGGTCTATAGTTAAGTGCCTCCTCCCTATCGCCTTTCTTGAAGATCGGCACGACATTTGCCTTCTTCCAGCAACTGGGCAATTCTCCCGACATAAGTGACTCATTAAAGATCATTGCCAGAGGCACGCTGAGGGCCTGCGCTGCTTCTCTTAGTATCCACGGTGATACTTTGTCTGGTCCTACTGCTTTAGATGCATCTAGAGTTGTCAACTGTTTCATTACCTCCTCCACTGTCACCTCTATATCTGATAGTCTTTCATCTAGGGTAACCCCTTCCAACAATGGGAGCTGCTCGGGCTCGGTAGTGAACACTCCATGGAAACTGGCATTCAGTGCCTCACAGATTTCCTTGTCACTTTCAGTATATGTCCCCTCTGCCTTCCTTAGTCTTGTCACTTGGTCGTTCACCGACATTTTTCTTCTTATATGACTGTGTAGTAGCTTAGGTTGTTTTTTCGCTTTGATTGCAATATCGTTCTCATAGTCCCTTTCCGATGTCCGTCTGATGTTAATGTAATCGTTCCTAGCTCTGTTGCATCTGATCCTGTTGTCCTCTGTCCTTTGTCTTCTGTATTTCCCGCCTGCTGGCCATTTTTGCTTCCTGACACTGTCTATTAAACCATGGGTTATTATATTCCTTCTTATTTTTTCTCTTTACTGTTGGTATAAATCTCTCTTCGGCCTCTTGGCATTTCTGTATGACTAGGTCCATCATATCTTGGACTGTTTTTCCTCTAATTTCTTCCTCCCACTGCACTTCTCCCAGATAGTCCCTTATCCTCCTATAGTCCCTTTCCTGTAGTCAACTCTCCTTTCCCAGATCTCTTGTCCCATGGTCACAAGTTTGAATTCCATCATGTAGTCAAAGACTAGGACACAATGGTCACTGGCCCCTAGAGGTATTTCATGCTCCAAATTCTCGATATCTTCTACGTTCTGGGTGGGTGAAAATCAGGTCTAATAGGCTCGGTGCATCTCCTCCTCTTTCCCTTGTGTCTTCCTTCACATGCTGTGTTAGGAAATTCCTGTCTATAACATCTACTAATTTTGCTCCCACGTTTCGTCCCCTCCATGGGGATTCCTTGATTCCCAATTATCTCTCCATGATTTAGGTCCCCCATGATCAGCAGCTTCGCTCTCATTCTGTGGGCTAGTGTTGCTGCCTTCTGCAGTTCATCTATGATGCCTTGTTGTTGTCATCATACT
>WNGS01008614.1:0-16408 GCA_020271785.1 Procambarus virginalis
TATGGGGTGAACTGCATATCCTGCGACTACTATGGAATATCAAGAGACTTGGCAGAAGAAAAATACACATGCTAGTTAAACTTTTTGAGCTAGGACAATTTAAGGACCGAACTAGGACCGTTGAAACTCTCTTTGGCTGTGTGTTATATGTGGGTGCGAAGTTGTCTCTTGTAAAGGCCAAGGAACTTCCCTCATTTTATTGGTAATGATAACATTCGCTATCTGAAATTGATTCGATTTGATGATTTACTACCAATAAAAAAAATGTAGTAGGTATTTTCAATGTTTAGTGTGTTGGTTGACATCCATGAGTGAATTTTTAATTCATGGCTGACAATATTATAAACGGGGGGAGGGCGGGGGTCAGAATAGATAATGGTACTATCATCAGCAAATAGTATAGGTATATTTTATATATATCGATTTTATGGTTAAAATATACTATATACTCCTACTGTACTTTTCCAACCTGCTCATATTTTGCCCCAGGAAATGGATACATTAATCGCGGTTTTGGGCTTAAACTCGTAGACGCCTAAATTTGACACGGTGTTGTAAATAATGTAGGAATAACACAACCTGAGGATTTCAAGTAATCTTACACATGGCCCAGTGTTATTGCCGGATTAAGTAATTTAAAGGCTTTATATGATCTCCACAACACCACCAAATTCCCCAGACGAAGTAGGGTCATCATAAACTTGTTCAGTATTAGTTTCTTGTTCATCATTGATAAACAATTTCAACCGGTTTCTCATCAACAATATTCCCACGTAATGTTATACTGGCGGGTGGGTTTGAGCCCAAATCTATGAAAAATTACCATATATATTTTCTCATAAATAATCATAAGGTTTGGCAATGACATTTTTATATATTTCTTTAAATTTCCTCGAACCGTTTTCCAAATATTTGGCATCCCAATGTATCAATTAGAGAAAGGCCTTTTGAATTCATTAATAAAATATGCGATTCATTTAGACTTGTTTCTAGAATATTTTGTAGGGAAAAATATATTTTGCATTATCAGTATGGCAGAGATGTTATGAGGACACCTTCAGGTAAAAATATCAGATAGTTTTCGAATTTGTGCGTTCAGTAAAGAGTTACACTATTATTAACAAGGGAGATTTATAAACTTATTCTTCTAACGAATCGATAATACTCGAATGTGTAATTATTTTCCTATTAATTTGGGGATTGTTCATTAACGCCGGATAACCCTCACCACATATTATCATTGGAGTGAAATTTTCGTGGTACTTTTGTACCAGTTTGCCGCATAAGAATGGTTTCCCAGCATTTGAATAACCGGCTGTTATCATCTTTCAGTCCCCATCTGTTATCATAAATCAATCATCATTTATCACTCCCTGTGGTGTAGTGATAAGACACTCACCTGGCATTTCGCGAGTGTTTTGTCCTGGGTTCGTATCATGGCCGGGGAGGATTTACTGGGCATCAATCCATGACTGTAACCTGTTTACCCAGCAGTAAAATGGGTACCAGTTTGTTAAACGAATTCGCAGGTAGTTTTCAAGGGAACATAGGATTAAGGTCTTGCCTGAAATGCTACGTATGCTAGTGGCAGTGAAAGAATGTAATGTAAGAAGTAAGAAATTATCAACAGAAGGCACCAAACCGGGAAGGCTATGTAGCACCATCAAATGCGTGGAATAATCAGAGGGCGCTAAATATCAACAAGGATGCCAATATCAGAACAAAAACGCACAAGGCGAACGATATCAAAAGTATCCAATTCCCCAAGAATTCTATCGAGGGACAAGTGACCGCGAGGGATAGTCGGAAAGCAAGACACACGCTCGTCCTGGAAGTAAAGATGTTCAACCAGGATATGCACGATGGTAAGAAGGACAATAAGGAGCTGAGCAGAGTTCCATTAAGTGACTGTGAGTTAAGCGAGTATGACAAAGATGCAACCTTGCTAGAGCCGTTTCCCACCGCCAGTTACGGTGGCAGGAGGAAGGCCACAGCGGGACACAACGCTTAAGAGCATTAAGCAAGGAAAGGGCCTTAGAGCATTCAGCGCGGAGGTTAGAGATATGGCCCGACCAAGACAACATACACTTTGTTACCAACAACAGAAGACCAACAACCTGCCAACGGGCAAGGATGGAGGAATGAATAACCGGGTAAAAGTAGGAAAAGGAATACCTTTACGGGAAACGGGACCAGAGCGGATAGCCTCTCTAGTGGCAGCATCCGCACGCTCATTTAAAGAAACACCAATATGGCTGGGAACCCAGCAAAACTCTACGGATTTGAATTTACTAGAGGTAAGAAACAGCCAATGTTGATTCTCGACGACTACCGGATGGACAAGATTAAAGGACCCGAGAGCCACGAGGGTACTACGAGAGTCAACTACAATCACAAAGGAGGATTCACAACGAGAAAGCAGGAGACGGAGAGCACAGAGTAGCAGCATAAAGTTCCACTGTGAAGATGTTAGTCTCCGAAGGGAAGCGACACACATAAGTGCGGTCAGGAAAAAGTTTCTCCCAAACCATCCGCAGACTTAGACCCATCAGTGAAGATGGAAACGGTGTGGGAGTGCGAAGAAAAGTGCTCAAGAAAAAGGGGGGTCAGAACCATAGGAGTAAAAGCTTTAGTAACGTTGTTCAAGGATGTACAAAACTTCGGCAGGGGGACAATCCACGGGGGCAAGGAAGGAACGAGGAGATATATGAGAGAGGCGAATGGAAAGAGTTCTATAATCGAGATAGCAGGACAGAAAGAGGTAAGTGGTGAAGAAAAACAGTACTACAGGAGTGGGTAAAAGTCAAAGCACGACAGAGGCGAGAGGAATGATGTTGCAAGGACCGCGCCAGATAGCGAAGACAGTAACGATCACGGCGGTACTTGAGAGATAGGAAGCCAGTGTCAACATACAAGCTGAGGGTGGGAGTCGAACGGAAGGCACCAGAGCTGAGGCGCAACCCAGCATGGTGCAAAGTATCAAGACAATGAAGAGTAGGAGGAGAAGCAGAAGAGTATGCAGGGCAACCATAATCGAGTTAGACAGGACGAGTGTGGAATGTAAAGAGAAGAGCGTACGCCTATCCCCCCCCCCACCTCCAAGAAGTATGGGACAAAACCTTAAGAAAGGAAAGGGCTTTAGAGCATTCAGCGCAGAGGTAAGAGATATGGGCCGACCAAGACAAACGAGTGTCAAAGATTAACCCCAGAAGCTTAGCGGAATCCTTGTACACAAGAAGACCATAAAGTGACAAGAGGGACGAAGAATGACACGCTTCTGAGTAAAAGTCATAGCACAAGTCTTAGACGGAGAGAACCTGAAGCCATGATCGGTGGCCCAGGACGACACGACATCAATCGCAAGTTGAAGCCGCCGTTGAAGGAGAGGCGAATCATCACCCCGACAGCAAAGGGTAAGATCGTCCACATAGAGAGTGGAGAAGACGCCAGAAGGATGGGAGGAAAGAAGACCATTGAGAGCAACAAAGAGTAGTGCACAGGACACTACCTTAGGGCACACCCTCATATTGCCTCAAAGGGGCAAAGATAGTGGCACCTAGCCTCACTCGAAGGAACGACGAGAGAGGAAACTGTGGAGGAAGAGAGGGAGAGTCCCACGAAGGCCCAAATAATGAAGTTAGGAAAGAATATGATACCGCCAGGTAGTGTCGTAAGTCTCTTCCAGGTCAAAAAGGACGTCAACAACGGAGGTCTTCACAGCTAAAGCAGTACGAATATAGACCTCCAAGTTCACCAGGACATCCGTTGTGCTGCGGAAACCAAATTGAGAAGGGGAGAGGTGGTGATAGTGCTCTAAGAACCACATCAGACGAAGGTTAATCATACGTTTAAAGAGCTTGCAGACACAACTCGTGAGGGCAATAGGGCGTAAGTCCTTGGGGGACGACCAGAGAGACCCTGGTTTCCGAACAGGGAGGACAACAGCATCGAGCCAGTCTTCAGGGACTGACGACGACACCCAGACCCGATTGTACAGATTCAGTAAATACTGAGACTAGCACGGAAGGAGATGTCGAAGCATCTCATAATGAATGCCGTCGGACCCTGCCGCGGTAGAACCGCAGAGGGCCAGGGCAGACTGAAGCTCAGAGAGAGAAAAGGGATCGTTATAGGGAAGGCTGAGATGGGTACAGAAATCCAAAGGACGAGATTCAAGAAGAGGCTTACAAAGGAAGGAAGGATTGAGGGAGATGTGAACCAGAGCTAACAGACGAAAAGTGGGAACCCAATTCGGTCGCGACCTGCAACGGGACTGACACAAGAGTACAACAGAAGTGAAGGATGGTGAGACATCGGGAATGAACTTACCCGCTATCTTGCGAATACACTTCCAGATCAGCGGTAGAAAAGTTTCGGACGTGATGGTGGAGACATAAGACATCCAACATGCATGTTTAGCAATACGGACGGTCCTACGGACCACCGTACTTGCCGTCTGAAACAAAAGATTCAGTCGTCTGCCGGCGAGGGTGTTTGTTCCAGGCTGCACACTTACAGCAGACAGCCCGAGCACATTCCACATTCTACCAGGGAACGCACTTCCGCGTTCCCTGAGAGGAAAAGCAAGAATAGAGCAGAGGGCAGCGTCGAAGACGGTGTCATAAAAAAGGATGGGGGCGCAAGGGAGAGGCAGAATGGAGAGGTCGGAGATAGTAGTATGGAGGGTAAAGAGGGGCCAGTCAGCCTCGGCAAACCGCCACCTAAGGAAGGAGAGGGGAGGGTGGGAAAGAGAAAAAGGAAATAAGGATGGGAAAATGGTCACTGCCATGAAGGTCATCAAGAACCCGCTACTCGAAATCTAAGTAATGGGAAGATGAGCAAAGAGAAAGATGAAGACAGAAAAGGGAGTGAGTCCGAGAGTCTAAATGAGTGGGCTCACCAGAATTCAGAAGAGACAGGGAAGAAGAGAGGATGAACGGTTCGAGAAGGCGACGTTGGGTGTTTGTCAAATCATCATTCCAAAGGGTATGTCGACAATTGAAATCGCATAGCAGGAGCACAGGCTCCGGCAAAGAGTCCAGTAGGTGTTTAAGATCGGGAAGAGAAAGCGGGAAAATCGGGGGAGATAAATGGAACAAACTGTGTACGATTTCCTCACAAAGATTCGAGCAGCAGAACAATAGAGAGGCGAAGGAAAAAGTTAGGGGACAAAGGGAACATCAGAGTGAATCAAGAGAGCAGAAGAGTTAGGAGCCCCAACAACAGTTGGGGGGGGGAGGGCATGTGTCTACCAGGAATTAGTTCCATATTCTAAATAAGTCATCTGCACTTGTTCCAGAATCCTCGTCACTTTAGAAGAAACTACCAAGTAGTTCCTATCTTTGTGAATAGCTTGGATCAAGTCTACGATATACAATACTCCCAAAACTAAGTAATATACTTTCACATAGCAAATTAATTAAGATGGAGTCTCGGAGAAGAAGAGGGTGAGGCTGCATACCTGGTGACCTGGCTTAGGTCAGTGTTGCCACCTCAGAAGTCAAGCCGATCTGTCTATGTACTAAATTCCCAGCTGATAACCTACCTGACTATATACTTCTTCACTCCTTCTTTCTTTCCTTCCACATATAATTAAGGAGTACACAGAATCTATTCTTTAAAAGGGCAAACTCAAGATGGAACTTTACATACAAAACTATATGGGACAACATTTTTTAATCTCTACCCTAGCACTGAGGTGTTCCAAGCCCGTCTAGACGTTCTCTCCCGCAGTAACTAACGTGTGGGCGCGTTTGTGCAATCCAATTTATTAAGAATACATCATTATGAACAGTTTGGCTGTTACAATGGCTTGTCTGGCTTTGGTTATGCTCTGTGTTTCGGCTTTCCTAGCAGGACACTCCAGTGAGACGGTAATATGAGCGTGTCTCCACATAGAAGACAGTGTTGGAACTAAGCTTGGCAATTCCTGTAGTTTGAAGCAGGCGGAGGAAGAAACTTCAGAGGTAGTCTCGACCACTGACAGACGCAATCGTTTCGGCGTTTATCTGCACACACTGCGGCTGGGATGCCGTTCTCCAGTTGGACTTCACAGCAAACGTTGCACATAACCAGACATCCAGGGCACATCTCTATAACCCCATGGGATTGACGGATACCTACTACTTGGTTTCCTGCACAGATACTGCATCTCTGCTCCTAGCTGTTGCATTTCTGGACGTAGTGGGTGCATTGATAACACATGAAGCATTGGCATAGGCGGCAGTATCGTTCCCAGATCTGATGGAGTGAGCAGGCAACAACAAAACATTTGAGGCCTATGTCGGCCGCGAGGGTGGCCTCTGCTGGATATTTCAGGGTGATCTTTAGGGTGGGTCTTAGGTTTCCATCCTGTCTGGGGTTCATGGCGGCGGTGCTGCTCCCCCCTCTACCCCATCACTGAGCCAGGGTGCTGTGTCCTCTCAATCCTCTCCTGATTCCATGCCTGCATCCCTCTTTACGAAATTCAAGCGTGCTTCTGGTCCCTCGCTGGATTTCCCTAACTGGGCCGAGAATCAGTGGTTCAAAAAGTTGTCTAGTCCTTGAGGCTCAAAATACGATCATCCAGAGTCTTCAAACTGAGAATCAAGCGAACCGCGTGAACCACCACCAAGAAATAACCCTTCTTCGCGAGGATATTAGAACCTATAATTAGGACCTGTCTGCCCAAAACGCTGCACGTACTAGTGGCTTTACAAGATTGTAATTACTGTACTATTCAATGTATTCTCATAACCCAATGTACCTTCTTGTATATATATAAATAAAAATAAAATAAAAATAAGGCTAGCCAAGATCAACAGCAGCATGACTTGAATGATCTCCGTGAGGGGAACATACGTCTGAAAATTGATGAAGCCATAAAAAAACAAAAGGAAGCTGTCAACAAAATGACTGTATGTATGAGTACATTATCCGCCCAATATTCCATCTCCCAGGATGAACAAGACCAGCAAAAGCTGCTTGACTCTGTTGTTGAGTCGTCCCAAGATGTGGAACGTGAAGGTGAAAAGTGTAATGATATAGTTCATGCTCTCATAAAAGACGGATTGCGTGTCACTCTAGATAAAACAGACATTATTGCTGCCTACTGAGTAGGCAAAAAGAATCCATCAGGACCAAACCAGCGGAAAACTCGCCTGAAGCTTGCTTCCCAAACCATAAAATCGCATCTTGTCCGGACAGCTGCATCCCAAAAAAGCACATCTACATTAACGAGTGCTTGACTAGAAAAAGACAGCAACTTCTCCACCGCCTGCTTCAAATCCGTTATCAAAACCCAGATGCGATTCATCAGTGCTTCGTTAGAGATGGCATGATCAAAGTGAGAAAGACTTCAGAAGGTAAAATGTTTACAGTTGCTAATGAGGATAACCTCAACACTTTCCTCTCCCAATGTGGTTTGTCTCATCTTATTATCTCTCCCAATGAGTCAACATAATTAACCCCCTTGTCACCTAGTGCGGGCTAGGTAACCAATGTCTCTTTGTTTCACTTTTTAAATTTAAATTATAATTTAATTTTTATTAGTCATTTATTGGACTTATTTAATTGGCTGCATTAATATTTCTTTAGTTCTTACTAATTATAGGATCATTACTAAGCTATTTATAGTTAATAATCATTAGATTAAATTTGCCTATGTTTATTATTTAACATTTTCTTTGCTTTCATTTGTTACCTAGGTTGCCTAGCCTCACCATACTCTTTTACTCCATTGTAGCCCTTGCTATGCCTGTGTCTCAAAATGCAAATTATTACTTGCTGTGTACCTGAGAGTACTTGTAAGCAATCTACCTCATTTTTTTCCATTTTGTGTTTGTCTTATATAGTCTTGTTTATAGTTTTATTATTTCCCCCCTTTTATATCAAAATTTTATTTTGTAATTGCCATTCTTGCCTTGTTTTCCTACAACCAGCCTTCTTATGCAAACAAGTATAGACCCAGATCTAAACCTCTTATCCACTATCCATGACAATAATCACTTTAATGATCAAAATTGCAGGTATTTTACAGCACATGATGTAAACAATGTATTAACACATAATCACAATATCTCTGTAATAAACTTGAATGTAAGATTTCTAAGCAAACACTTCGATGATGATAGTGCCTTGATTGAAACTATTGGTAACAAATTCTCTTTTATTGTACTTACTGAAACTTGGTTAAAAGAGGATACTACTCAACTCTTTAACATGCCGAACTACTCAGCAATTCACAACTGTCGACCAATACAGAGAGGTGGTGGTACTGCTCTTTACTACCACCAAGAACTAACATGCTTAAAAGTAATTAGAACTAGAGACTACTGTAGGGAGTATATCTTCGCCAGTTTCAGAGTCAAGTGTGCTGAGTTTGTCCTGACTGTGGGAGCAGTCTATAGAATTCCTAACACTGATGTGTCCGAATTCAACTCTAACCTTAGAAATCTAATACTAGATAAGACTGAACAGAAACAATCTAATTATCGCAGGGGACTTTAATATTGACCTTTGCGAGCCTGAAAACCCTACTGCTGCCAGCTTCCTCAACTGTATGAATTCCTGCTTCCCCATACCCTTAATCACTAGACCTACTAGAATCACTGATAGTACTGCCACGGCTCTTGATCACATCTGGACCAACATAACCTCTCCTCTTACTTCAGGGATAATCATCGATAGCACTACAGACCATTACCCCACATTTTTCCTACCTAACATTAACAAACCACCTCTAGAGAAAAGGGAAATAAGCTTTAGGCTGCACAAAGAAACTGCCATAGGCAATTTTATAGCTGCTGCTGCTAATGTCAACTGGGAGTTCGAATTAGGTAACATAAGGGGGCATAATCACGAAAAAATTCGGAAAAAATCGTAATATTTTGAAAAATTTATAAAAATACTACATAGTTCTGGCAACACTGTGGCGCAATCCCAATAATATTATGATATAAATTGATGTATTTATGGTGCTTTTCCATGCGTAAATGGTCAGAATACGGCGCCCCGCGACTGTGGCGCGCGGAAGGTATTGCCTCGTATGTTCTAAATGTCAATTTTTTCGTAATAACGTCGGAAATAACTCTGTATGTATAAATATAAAATATACACTCGTTGGCAACTATCTCCTCGTAGTGGGCGGTGACTCAGGTAGACACCAGCAGTGGCCTGTTGTCTCCTGATGAGTGAGGATGTATGTCGACGCGTTCTCTATTCTCGCTCCTGAATATTGCATTTCTTGGGTCTCCTGCACAATGACATGTAGTAGGAAGAGTCACAAGATTAGAGCAGCAAATTTGGCACTCGCTCACCGTCTTTATCAGGAAAAGATAGCTGCTTTAGCGCAAAGACGAGTAATATCGAGTGGAGGCGTGACGCACCCCGCCTCCTCACTCACCTTCCTCGACCCTCCTCACTCACCCTCCTTGACTAATGAGAATGATATAACTGATTGATACTTCAGTAGAAAGGAGGTGATGCAGAAACCAACGACACTCACCACCAAGCCCAGAAAAGCTCCTGAGGAAGGTGAATCCAGCTATGGGAGTGTCCTATTAGTGCCCATTGCAGTGCCACCTTGAGCCCCCAAAATTCGGTCCAATTATATAGGTTAGTATGTTTTAGTGTTATAATTGGATGTTTTTTAATAAATAATTGTAATATATATGGGCAGGCATATATATATATATAATATATATATATATATATATATATATATATATATATATATATATATATATATATAATATATATATATGTCATTAAATATGACCGAAAAAGTAAGATTAATAATTCTAACACGAATTTTCTCAATTTTCCTTATGTTTCTTTTTACTGATGACGGTAAATTAAAAATCAATTCTCCAAAATTCATTCTTTATTTCTAGTCTGACGCGACACTTGAGCGCGTTTCGTAAAACTTATTACATTTTCAAAGACTTTTAGTTTATCTACACAACTTATGCTTTATGAACAAACATTGGCTCTTATACCTGCATTTGGGTGAGGTGATGTAATACATTAGTGGGGTGAAACACAGAACATAGAAAACGGGGTATAGATTTGTAGAAGTAGAAGTCGGTCCCAATAGAGCTGCAGAAGGCCTATTGGCCCATATTTCTTGATGTTTCTATATTGGAGCGGAGTCTTGAAGTGGGTAGAATATAGTTGTACGTTAATTGGCTGTTGATTGCTGGTGTTGACTTCTTGATGTGTAGTGCCTCGCAGATGTCAAGCCGCCTGTTGTCACTATCTATCGATGATTTCTGTGTTGTTTGTTAAGATTTCTCTGGTGATGGTTTGGTTGTGGGAAGAGAGTATATGTTCCTTAATGGAGCCCTGTTGCTTATGCATTGTTAAACGCCTGGAAAGAGATGTTGTTGTCTTGCCTATATACTGAGTTTTTGGGGCTTACAGTCCCCAAGAGGACATTTGAAGGCATAGACGACGTTTGTCTCTTCAAAGCGTTCTGCTTTGTGTCTGGAGAGTTTCTCATGAGTAGGTTGGCAGTTTTCTTGGTTTTATAGTAAATCGTTAGTTGTATCTTCTGATTTTTGTCTGTAGGGATAACATTCTATTACAATATCTTTCAGGACCTCTCCTCGTTTTATGAGCTGTGGAGAAGAAGTTCCTGTAAAATAGTCTATAGGGGTATAGGTGTTTATTAGTTGTCTCTTCAGAGGTTGCATGGCGTTTACTTTCCTTCTTATGATGTCTTCAATGAACCATTGGAGAAGCGTTGTTGACTAGGACCTGCTTACCCTACAGAGTTCTTCGTCGACTTGCTTCCATTCTGAGCTGTGGCTGAGAGCACGGTCGACATAAGCGTTAACAACACTCCTCTTGTACCTATCTGGGCAGTCACTGTTGGCATTTAGGCACAATCCTATGTTTGTTTCCTTAGTGTGTAAACGAAGGAACATTAAGGAACATATACTCTCTTCCCACAACCAAACCATCACCAGAGAATCTAAACAAACAACACAGAAATCATCGATAGATACAGTGACAACAGGCGGCTTGACATCTGCGAGGCACTACACATCAAGAAGTCAACACCAGCAATCAACAGCCAATTACGTACAACTATATTCTACCCACTTCAAGACTCCGCTCCAATATAGAAACATCAAGAAATATGGGCCAATAGGCCTTCTGCAGCTCTATTGGACCCGACTTCTACTTCTACAAATCTATACCCCGTTTTCTATGTTCTGTGTTTCACCCACTAATGTATTACATCACCTCACCCAAATGCAGGTATAAGAGCCAATGTTTGTTTCATAAAGCATAAGTTGTGTAGATAAACTAAAAGTCTTTGAAAATGTAATAAGTTTTACGAAACGCGCTCAAGTGTCGCGTCAGACTAGAAATAAAGAATGAATTTTGGAGAATTGATTTTAATTTACCGTCATCAGTAAAAAGAAACATAAGGAAAATTGAGAAAATTCGTGTTAGAATTATTAATCTTACTTTTTCGGTCATATTTAATAACATATGTCTACAGGAAAAGACTGCTACAAAATATATATATATATATATATATATATATATATATATATATATATATTATATATATATATATATATATATATATATAATTATATATATATATATATATATATATATATTTTTCCCGTTTGTTATCAGGGAATTTGCATGAAACTTACACACCTTGCTGAACGGATGCCTATCTGCAAGGGTGCCAATTATGAACGAAATTGGTCAACGTCAAGCTTGGCTACAGGTGGCCAAACTTTGATCTTATTTTACTCAGGTAAGTAATTTACAACTTCAAGGTGTTGCACAGCGTTCATTTTTTAATCAATTTTCATGAAAATTGCACCTTATATGTAGAGTTTGTGCTTCTACACTTGTGCGGAGCACTTTCGTCCAAAGTCCATTTATTGATTTTATAAATATTTATAAACATCATATATTGCATATTTTGGAAGGGAACTTTGAATAATTGTATTATTGCACTAAACACTTTTTTGATAAAACTGTCCTGCACAATCCTTTATTACATGCTAGTGTGATATCTAAGTGTTATAGAAATGATTTTAGTTGACACATGTGTTCCCTGCAACATTTTGAAAATTCGTTGCAAAATACGTTGTGTATTTTTTTTCTCCCTTTCTATTTAGGGTGTGATGCTGACACTTAGACCAGTTGCAGCCCTGTCTATAAACATTTCATAAATAAATTTACAAACAAATTGAACAACTTTTACTTTACCCGTAATAAGCCCCCTAAGGGACATCAACCTAGCAGTGCAATCTTTTCTTCCTAAAACTCTCAGCTTTTATAACACCCACTGTCCTGTGCTTACGAAACAAGTCACTACAAGAAGGCTAAACAACACTTACAAAGGGAATTACTTAAATCCATTAATAAAAAACATGAACTTGAGAAGAAGTGTAGGTTAGGAATCGTCTCCAAACAATTTTCAAAAAATTACTCGTCATTGCTATCTAAAATAATTAGAAGAGCCAAAACTAAATACTACGAAGATAAATTTACCCAAACAATGGGCAACATTAAGAAAACATGGAGCACAATTTCACAAATATTGGGATCAAAGAAGAGTTTAAATAACAAGCCAATACTCCTGTCAAATAATGATGGTCAGCTTACAGCCTCTGATACTGCTATTGAGTTCAATAGGTTCTTTTCTTCCATTGGGTCATCCCTTGCAAATGATATTCCACCTTCCAGTACTGATGTTCAGGACTATCTTACAGGTAACTAACCACTGTCTCTGTACCTAACGCCTGCAAATTCCACTGAAAATGAGATAATCCTTTCCCTTAAAACCAAGTCTAGTGCCCATGAGGAGATACCAACTTTAATTTACAAAAAAGCCTCCAGATCTTTAGCCCCTGGTATTGCATTGCTCTTCAAGTCACTTGAACTCCAAACCTTTCCAGATATTCTAAAAAAAAAGCGAGAGTAACCCCTGTCCACAAATGTGGTGATCTCACTGATGTTAACAACTACAGACCTATATCAATCCTGCCAAACTTTTCAAAAATATTTGAAAAACTAATCTACAAGCAGCTTTACTCTTATTTAGCCAAACACAATATACTTAGCTCTTGTTAATGTGGCTTCAGACCCCAAAAAAGCACTAACGATGCACTTATTAGTATAATTACTTGATACATGCAGCTCTTGATAAAAATGAGTTCCCTGTTGGGTTATTTGTGGACCTGCGTAAGGCTTTTGACACTGTCAACCACCAAAACCTTCTTCTTTAATAACATCATTATGGGGTCAGAGGTCACTCCCTGCAATACCTCAAATCTTACCTTACTGACAGGCTCCAGTATGTTTCTGTGAATAATTCCATTTCTCCCACCCTACCTATCAACATTGGTGTCCTCACGGCAGCATACTTGGCCCTCTCCTCTTTCTCATCTACATTAATGACCTTCCAAATGCCTCCCAATATCTCAACCCATTCTATTTGCTGTCGACACAACCTTCTTTATTCCAGTCTTAATGACACAACCTTCTTTATTCCAGTCTTTATCCTTGCTCTTAATGGCACAGTGAATACTGAGCTAAATAAAGTCCATCTTTGTTAACTGCCAACAAACTCACCCTCAACATTGACAAAACTTTCTATAATTTGTTGGCAATAAATCTTTAAATCAAATAAATCTCAGGATAAATAATACCCAAATTTGTAACAAAATTGATGGCAAATTCCTTGGCGTTCTCATTGACACACCCCAGAAGTCACACCCCAGAAGTGACTCGAACCATACTGGGAGTATGGGTTCGAGTCACTTCTGGGGTGTGAGTTTTCTTTCGCATATAGTCCTGGGGACCATTCAGGCTTGTTCGCATTTGTGTTCCTCACGTGTGCCCCAAAGAATGAGGTGATTTGGTAAAATGCTATGCCCAAGATAACCATCCGAGTGCCGGCGGTGAGGTGGTTCAAATAGCTTCGGCTATCACCTCATTTTGTCCGGTCGTGATGGTCAAGTGGTTTAAGGCGTCTTGTACATACCAGTTGCGTTGCTCCTGGGAGTATGGGTTCGAGTCACTTCTGGGGTGTGAGTTTTCATTCGCATATAGTCCTGGGGACCATTCAGGCTTGTTCGCATTTGTGTTCCTCACGTGTGCCCCAAAGAATGAGGTGATTTGGTAAAATGCTATGCCCAAGATAACCATCCGAGTGCCGGCGGTGAAGTGGTTCAAATAGCTTCGGCTATCACCTCATTTTGTCCGGTCGTGATGGTCAAGTGGTTTAAGGCGTCTTGTACATACCAGTTGCGTTGATCCTGGGAGTATGGGTTCGAGTCACTTCTGGGGTGTGAGTTTCATTCATATATTATATATATATTATATATATATATATATATATCTATTATATATATATATATATATATATATATATATATATATATATATATATATATATATAAAACGCTGAAATGTAATGCCAATCCTGACCTTAAAAGCTTCATTGAAGGTTGTAAATATATATATATATATATATATATATATATTATATATATATATATATATTATAATATATATATATATATATAATATATATCCTCGTTCTGTCCTCTTCAGTGGGGTCTGACAACTTGGCGAAGGAAATCCTACCAGAGCACCTAGTTCAACAGGCAGGGGTACATGATCCCAGCTTCACAGACTGCACAACCAATGGTCTCTCTCGCAGGACCAGCACCCCAACCACTGTTTCTGAAGCCCATAAGCAATCCAGCTGGGATCGCCCCATTGCCGACCAAGAAGCTGCGACTTTGCTAGAAGCTGCGACAACACCACATGACACTGCCTGACTTAGAGCAGTAGCAGCTCCCATGCAGGTGATTTCCTATTAGCAATCCCAATGTCAGAAACCGGAACTCGTCTCACACCGCAGGCCCTCCGAATTGCCGGCTCTCCGTCTCGCTGCCCCAATCCACACCGAATACAGGTGTATTTGCGGCGAGGCAGAGGCTGACAGGTACGGACGGCATGGCCTTCTCTGCCAAAGGAAGGAGGGTGGCATGCAAGACACGGCGAGGTCAATGACATTATAAGAGAAGCCTTAAACAGCCGGCTGTCCAGCAGAGAGAGAGCCCCGGTACCTAATGTCCCACAACTCTAATGAGCCTGTCGGTCGCCCAGATGGAATACGGTGGAACCCCTGGAAGAATGGTAGACAGTTGGTGTGGGACTACCCTTGCGTCTCAACTTTAGCCAATACCTATGTGACTTCAGTGCTACTCAAGCAAGGAGGAGCTGCCAATCACCGGGAAGCGGCCAAGTCACGTAAATACAGAGACCTTGAGCACCACAACAATTTGTCCCCATTGCCTCAGAGACACTTGGTGCCTGGGGTAAAAGTGCTGCTAGCTTTTTGAAGGAGTTATGGTCTAAGCTAATCGAAACAACTAGAGACCCTAGAGCTGCCAGTTTTCTTTTTCAGCGCTCTCAGTGTGGCAATCCAGAGAGGAAATGCTTATGCATCCATGGTTCCTGCCCGCCATCTGAGGAGCTGAGGAGCTTTTCAACTTGTGACAAGCAGGTTTGTACCCTGCATGTAATCAATACTGTAACTTTTTTGTGTAATGACATTTTCAAATAAAGTTAGATAAATATACACACATACCAAAAGAATAGGGGTGGTAGGAGAAGAAAATATCAAGTGTTCAGTGAGGATCCACAAGGTCTTCTCTGAGTACTCTTTATTTTCTTCTCCGAGCTATGGTCCCTACACTTGCACCAGAGGTGGTACCCCTTCTAGGTAAAAATATATATATATATATATATATATATATATATATATATATATATATATATATATATATTAAATATATATATCTGGGCAGACCCAACACTCAGACCAGCCATGCCAAAAGCCAAAAAACAATCCAGTTGGGACAGCCCTATTGCAGACAAAAAAGCCACAGCTTTGCTGGAGGCAGCAACAACTCCCAGTGATCGTGCACGCCTCCCAGCTGGCACTCCCCATGCAGGGGACTTCCTTTGGCAGTCCCTATGTCTGCGACAGGCACACGTCTTGATCCGCAGGAGCTCTTATTGCAGTGCTCTCCGTTTTGCTGCCCCTATCCACACCGTTCATAGGTGTTTTTGCGGCGAGGCAGATGTGACGAATATGGATTGCATGGCCTGCACTATGGAAAATCTGGTGGTTGGCACACTAGGCACGACGAAGTCAACGACATCATTAAAAGAAGCCTTGCCTCTGATCAGTGTCCAGCGGAGAGAGAGCCCCGGAACCTACTGAACCGTGACTCTGTTAGCTTTGCCGCCGACCAGACGGAATCACACTGCGTCCATGGAAGGGTGGCAGACAGTTGGCATGGGACTATCTTGCGTATCCACCCTGGCAGCCACATACATCAACCTCTCTGCCGGCACAGCAGGAGCCGCAGCG
>WNGS01008616.1:0-36582 GCA_020271785.1 Procambarus virginalis
CCTGATTTGCTTGTTATCAAGCTTGTTCATCTATGTTCACTATAACATCAAGCTTTGTAAGTATACACACACATATATATATATATATATATATATATATATTATATATATATATATAATATATATATATATATATATATATATATATATATATATATTTGCGCTGGAACAAGCATGTCAAATGATCCTGGATCAGGCTAGGGGACCCTGGGTCACCTAGGAGACACTGGGCCATCCCTAGGAGACACTGCGTCACCCTAGGAGACACTGGGTCATCATAAGAGACACTGTGTCAGCCTAGGAGACATGGGTCATCATAAGAGACACTGTGTCACCCTAGGAGACATGGGTCACCCTAGAAGACACTGGGTCACCCTAGGAGAACTGGGTCATCATAAGAGACACTGTGTCACCCTAGGAGACACTGGGTCATCATAAGAGACACTGTGTCACCCTAGGAGACATTGGGTCACCCCTAGGAGACACTGGGTCACCGTAGGAGACCTCTGGGTCACCCTAGGAGACTCCTGGGCCACCCTAGAAGACTCCTGGGTCACCCTAGGAGACTCCTAGGTCACCTTAGGAGACACTGGGTCACCCTAGGAGACATTGGGTCACCCCTAGGAGACACTGGGTCACTCTAGGAGACCCTGGGACACCCTAGGAGACACTGGGGTCACTCTAGGAGACCCTGGGACACCCTAGGAGACCCTGGGACACCCTAGGAGACAATGTGTCACCCTAGAAGACATTGGGTCACCCCTAGGAGACTCCTGGGTCACTCTAGGAGACCCTGGGACACCCTTGGAGACACTGGGTCATACCTAGGAGACACTGGGTCACCCTAGGAGACACTGTGGCATACCTAGGAGACATTGGGTCACCCCTAGGAGACATTGGGTCATCCTAGGAGACACTGGGTCACCCTAGGAGACACTGGGCCATCCCTAGGAGACACTGCGTCACCCTAGGAGACACTGGGTCTCCCTAGGAAACATTGGGTCACCCTAGGAGACACTAGGTCACCCTAGGAGACTCTGGGTCACTCTAGCAGACCCTGGGTCACCCTTGGAGACACTGGGTCACCCTAGGAGACCCTGGATCACCCTAGAAGACACAGGGTCACCCTACGAGACACTGGGTCACCCTAGGTCACCCTAGGAGACATTGAGTCACCTTAAGACACATAGGGTCACCCCTTGGAGACACTGGGTCACCCTACGAGACCCTGGGTCACCCTAGGAGACATTGGGTCACCATAGGAGACGCTGGGTCACCCTAGGAGACTCCTAATGTCACCCTAGGAGACCGTTGGGTCACCCTAGGAGACCGCTGGGACACCCTAGGAGACACTGGGTCACCCTAGGAAACCACCTGGGTCACCCTAGAAGACCCTGGGTCACCCTAGGAAATCCTGTGTCACCCTAGGAGATCCTGGGTCACCCTAGGAGACATTGGGTCACCCTAGAAGACACTGGGTCACCCTAGGAGACACTGTGTCATACCTAGGAGACATTGGGTCAGCCCTAGGAGACACTGGGTCACCCTAGGAGACACTGTGTCACCCTAGAAGACACTGTGTCACCCCTAGGAGACATTGGGTCACCCTAGGAGACACTGGGTCACCCTAGGAGACACTGGGTCATACCTAGGAGACACTGGGTCACCCTAGGAGACACTGGGTCATACCTAGGAGACATTGGGTCACCCCTAGGAGACACAGTGTCACCCTAGGAGACACTGTGTCACCCTAGGAGACACTGTGTCACCCTAGGAGACACTGGGTCATCCTAGGAGACTCCTGGGCCACCCTAGAAGACTTCTGGGTCACCCTAGGAGACTCCTGGGTCACCCTAGGAGACTCTTGGGTCATCCCTAGAAGACACTGGGTCACACTAAGAGATCCAGATCGAGTCACCCTAAGAGACACTGGGTCACCCTAGGAAACCCAGGGTCACCCTAGAAGACATTGGATGACCCTAGGAGACACTGGGGTCACCCTAGGAGCCTCCTGGATCCACCTAGGAGACCCAGAGTCACCCTAGGAGACAGTGTCATCCCTAGGAGACATTGGGTCACCCTAGGAGAAACTGTGTCATCCGTAGGAGACACTGGGTCACCCTAGGAGACCCTGGGTCACCCTAGGAGACACTGGGTCACCCTAGGCGACCCTGGGTCACCCTAGGAGACATTGAGTCACCCTAGGAGACACTGGGTCACCCTAGGAGACATTGAGTCACCCTAGGAGACCATGGGTCACGCTAGAAGACTCTGGGTCACACTAGGAGACACTGGGTCACCTTAGGAGACGCTGGTTCACCCTAGGAGACTCCTAATGTCACCCTAGGAGACCGCTGGGTCACCATAGGAGACCGCTGGATCACGCTAGGAGACACTGGGTCACCCTAGGAAACCACCTGGGTCACCCTCGGAGACCCTGGGTCACCCTACAAGACCCCCTGGGTCACCCTAGGAGACCCCGGGACACCACAGGAGACCCTAGGCCACTTTACAAGACCCTGGATCACCCTAGGAGATCCCCTGGGTCACCCTAGAAAACCCTGGGTCACCCAAGGAGAATTCGGGTCACCCTAGGAGACCCCATGGGCCACCCTAGGAGACCCCATGAGCCATCCTAGGAGACCCCGGGATATCATAGGAAACCCTGGGTCATTTTAGAAGACCCTGGGTCACCCTAGGAGACCCCCGGGTCACCCTAGGAAACATTGGGTAACCCTAGGAGACCCTGGGTCACCATAGGAGACCCTGGGTCACTTTACAAGATCCTGGGTCACCCTAGGAGATCCACTGAGTCACCCTAGGAGACCCTGGGTCACCCTAGGAGACCCTGGGTCACCCTAGGAGACCCCTGGGACACCCTAGGAGACCCCTGGGACACCCTAAGTGACCTTGGGTGACACTAGGAGACTCCTGGGTCACCTAGGAGACTCCTGGGTCACCCTAGGAGACCCTGCGTCACCCCTAGGAGACTCCTGGATCACCTAGGAGACTCCTGGGTCACTCTAGGAGAACCTGTGTCACCCTAGGAGACCCTGGGTCACCCCAGGAGTTCCAGGGACACCCTAGGAGACCCCCTGGGCCACCCTAGGAGACCCCTGGGTCACCCTAGGAGACTCCTGGGTCACCATAGGAGATCCTGGGTCTCCCTAGTAGAGTCCTGGGTCACACTAGGAGACTCTTGTGTCACCCTAAGTGACCCTGGGTCACCCTAGGAGACTCCTGGGTCACCCCTAGAAGACCCTGGGTTCACCCTAAAAATCTCCTGGGTCACCCTAGGAGAACCTGGGTCACTCTAGGAGACTCCTGGGTCACCCTAGGAGATTCCTGGGTCACCCTAGGAGACCCTGGTTCACCCTAGGAGACCCTGGGTCACCTTAGGAGACCCCTGGGTCACCCTAAGTGACCCTGGGTCACCCTAGGAGATTCCTGAGTCACCCTAGGACACTCCTCGCTCACCCTAGGAGACCCTGGTTCACCCTAGGAGACCCTGGGCCACCTTAGGAGACACTGGGTCACTCTAGGAGACCCCTGGGTCACCCTAAGTGACACTGGGTCACCCTAGGAGACTCCTGGGTCACACTAGAAAACACTGGGTCACCCTAGGAGACCTCTGAGTCACACTAAGTGACCCTAGCTCACCCTAAGTGACCTAGGTCACCCTAGGAGACCACTGGGTCACCCTAGGAGACACTAGGTCACCCTAGGAGACTCCTGGGTCACCGTTAGTGACCATGGGTCACCCTAAAAGACCCTGGGTCACTCTAGGAGACACTGGGTCACCCTAGGAGACCCCTGGGTCACCCTAAGTGACCCTGGGTCACTCTAGGAGACTCCTGGGTCACCCTAGAAGACCCTGGTTCACCCTAGGAGACCCCTGGGTCACCTTAGGAGACCCCTGGGTCACCCTAAGTGACCCTGGGTCACCCTAGGAGATTCCTGAGTCACCCTAGGACACTCCTCGCTCACCCTAGGAGACCCTGGTTCACCCTAGGAGACCCTGGGCCACCCTAGGAGACACTGGGTCACCTTAGGAGACCCCTGGGTCACCCTAAGTGACCCTGGGTCACCCTAGGAGATTCCTGAGTCACCCTAGGACACTCCTCGCTCACCCTAGAAGACCCTGGTTCACCCTAAAATACCCTGGGTCACTCTAGGAGACACTGGGTCACCCTAGGAGACCCCTGGGTCACCCTAAGTGACCCTGGGTCACTCTAGGAGACCCCTGGGTCACCCTAGGAGACCCTGGGTCACCCTAGGAGACCCTCGGGTCACCCTAAGTGACCCTCTGGTTACCCTAAGTGACCCTGGGTCACTCTAGAAGACTCCTAGGTCACCCTAGGAGACCCTGGGTCACCCTAGGAGGCAGAGGGTCACCCTAGGCGACCACTGGGTCACCCTAGAAGACTCGTGGGTCACCCCAGGAGACTCGTGGGACACCTTAGAAGGCCGTGGGTCACCCTAGGAGACCCTGGGTCACCCTAGGGGACCCTCGGTCACCCTAGAAGACTCTGGGTCACCCTAGGAGACACTGGGTCACACTAGGAGACGCTGGGTCACCGTAGGAGACTCGTGTGTCACCCTAGGAGACTCGTGGGTCACCCTAGAAGACTCGTGGGTCACTTTAGAAGATCCTGGGTCACCCTAGGAGACCCTGGGTCACCCTAGGAGACACTGGGTCACCCTAGGGGACCCTCGGCCACCCTAGGAGACTCTGGGTCACCCTAGGAGACCCTGGGTCACCCTAGGAGACCCTGGTTCACCCTAGGACACTGGGTCACCCTAGGAGATGCTGTGTCACCCTAGGAGACCATAAGTCACCCTAGGAGACACTGGGTTACCATAGGAGACCCTAGGTTACCCTAGGAGACACTGTGTCACCCTAGGAGACACTGGGTCACCCTAGGAGACACTTGGTCACCCTAAGTGATCCTGGGTCACCCTAGGAGACCCTGGGTCACCCTAGGAGACCCTGGGTCACCCTAGGAGACCCTGGTTCACCCTAGGACACTGGGTCACCCTAGGAGATGCTGTGTCACCCTAGGAGACCATAAGTCACCCTAGGAGACACTGGGTTACCATAGGAGACCCTAGGAGACACTGTGTCACCCTAGGAGACACTGGGTCACCCTAGGAGACACTGGGTCACCCTAAGTGATCCTGGGTCACCCTAGGAGACCCTGGGTCACCCTAGGAGACCCTGGGTCACCCTAGGAGACCCTGGGTCACCCTAGGAGACCCTGGGTCACCCTAGGAGACCCTGGGTCACCCTAGGAGACACTGGGTCACCCTAGGAGACCCTGTGTTACCCTAAGTGGCCCTGGATCACCCTAGAAGACCATGTGTCACCCTAGGACACCCTGGGTCACTCTAGGAGACCCCGTGTTACCCTAGGAGACACTGGGTCACCCTAGGAGACACTGGGTCACCCCTAGGAGACACTAGGTCACCCCTAGGAGACACTGGGTCACCCTAGGAGACACTAGGTCACCCCTAGGAGACCCTGTGTTACCCTAGGAGACACTGGGTCACCCTAGGAGACACTAGGTCACCCCTAGGAGACCCTGGTCACCCTAGGAGACACTGGGTCACCCTAGGAGACCCTGTGTTACCCTAGGAGACACTGGGTCACCCCTAGGAGACACTAGGTCACCCCTAGGAGACCCCCTGGGACATCCTAGGAGACTACTGGGTGACCCTAGGAGACACTAGGTCACCCCTAGGAGACCCCCTGGGACATCCTAGGAGACTCCTGGGTCACCCTAAGAGACACAGGGTTACCCTAGGAGACACTGGGTCACCCTAGGAGACACTGGGTCACCCTAGGAGACACTGGGTCACCCTAAGAGACACAGGGTAACCCTAGGAGACCCCTAGATCACCCTAAGTGACCCTAGGGGATCTCCAAGGTCGTGTAATAAAAGGTCCAGTGACGTTGATGGGTTAAAATGTCAACATTAGCATGTAGGGAGAACACCTTTTTAAATTCTGTCACGACACTCGTTTTAAACCTTTGAAAATGGCGCGTTTTTTTGCACTTCAGGACATTGTGTTCTAAGTTCGTCAACACGAGGTCAGCATGCAGCATATACTGCAACGGAGCATTATAAAACGGTTTATCATTGCATGCTGGTTTAACAGACCACCTTGAATAGACCCCCAAACTATTTACAGCATGATTGAAGGTCAAAGGTTAAACGCATTGAGGTCGCGAACTGAGTCTTTCTTTCCCGATGGAATCACTGCTGTAATGACTTCGACTCCAGAAGCCGCAGACAGCGTGCAAGGTTTCCAAGACTTCGACTCCAGAAGCCGAAGACAGCGTGCAAGGTTTCCAAGACTTCGACACCAGAAGCCGCAGACAGCGTGCAAGGTTTCCAAGACTTCGACGCCGCTGAAGCCAAAGACAGCGTGCAAGGTTTTCAAGACTTCGACTCAACTTCGACTCCAGAAGCCGAAGACAGCATCTAAGGTTTCCGAAACCTCGTCGGAGCTTCCTTGAAGCCCCAGCACGACTAGAGCCACGGGCCACGCCCACCAACACGCCCACACGCCCGCGGTCAGGGGCGAGGGCCTGCCTGATCCCGGTTGTTTTGGGTTCGGAACCGTGTCGACGACTTCGGCCAGAACGTAGAGCGAGAGTCGAACGTCGTGGTGGATTTTGGGGTCGCGTCTGTTGATCATCTGAGCCACTAGGCGGACCGGCTTCTCACAGCGGGTCTGTGATGGGGGGGGAGATTAATCGATTACTCACTCTAGATAAGACAAGGTTAATCGATTAGTCGCTCACTCATTGCACATATATATATATAATAATAATCCACAACTCCTCACCCCCCCCATGAAGGATTCGAACCCAGACAGCCAAAAGACAAACAACTTACCCTCTCCTCCTGGAACATGTACAGAGTATAATTATGGTTGCCAACTCCCGAAGAAATTTGATAATGGCGGACTTGTAGGACTAAATTATCCGTCGTGTGTTGGAAGAGCTCCAGCCGGCACTCCTCCTGAAGAGACAAAACTCCTGGTGAGGACCCTAGGGTACAGGCGTACCTCAGGGGACCAACTATCAGCACAAAACACTAAGCCAACTCTATAGCACTGGCAAATCGGGATAAGCATTTGGGGTTCGACGCTGGAAAGGAATGGTGCCCAACCATTGGGGGGCTTAGGGAAAGTTACTGAACATATTAGCTAAGAATGAACAATCTTATCTTCTCAAAACGTAGAGTTTCTGTCATACTGTGATAGATAAGTATGTTGGCTACGATAATATTTAAATATATAAAAGTAATTCGTGTTTTAGACATGAATAGAACAGCGGAATTTAATGTTAATAAATTTAACAAGAGAACAAGTGAATAACAACAGCTAACAACTGTTAACCTGGTATATAATTTTCATTTGTATATAAATTTATTTCCAGGCACATGAAACCATCCAATGATCTTTATAATTTGTTGATGAGTCTAATCCTAGAATATTCATACTCCTGTGAGTACTTTGGCCTCAGAGATGAGTAAGATAACTGACCAATTTTGAGTAATACAGGTCTGAGAGTATTCACCAACAAGCTGAATATATGATTTATATATATATATGCTTTAGTTATCACGTTATTCGTAAGTTATTATGAAACGCGTTCAAGCGTCGCGTCAAACTAGAAATAAAAAATGAATTTTGGAGAGCTGATTTTTCAATTACCATCGACAGTGAAAAAAAAACCTAAGATATATTTGACAAAATTCGTGTTAAAATTATTAATCTTCCTTTTCGGTCATATTTAACAACATATGATAACAATTAATGATATATAACATACCAACATATATATTTATATGAAAACAAAATATACTAATATATGCTTTAATATATATGCTTTATATAATATATATTTGTCCGATAAGTAAACCGTTGAATAGTGGAGATACTTGGAACACCTCACCGCAATATTCATCACGATAATAGCTTACTCATCAGTAAATTCATCATAACCTTCCAAAAGGTTTATTCAGCACATTGATTTGATGATTTACGTCACACAACAATATATTAAAAATCATGTTAATTGGCAGTTTGAGCATGAATGATCTGACGTGATAATTAACAATTTTATTTGATGATTATTGTTGGTTTAATAAATATTTATTCAAAATTGTCCAAGATAATTTAGATATAANATAAATTATATATATATATATATATACCAAACGGAAGTAATGAGAATACAAATGCAATAAAAAAAATGGAACTATGTGAGTAGTTGTAATATTTTATAAGGTGCTTCTTACAGGATTCAGGTTTGGGACACTTGGTACAGCTTTGTGTATTCTCGTATTAGCAAACTGAATTACAGTGTATATACTGTGAGCAGTGTAAACTAAAATCATTCACTGTGCTAATCAGTGATGTAGGTGTATCAGCTGTATGCTATGGTTGTATAAAGGTAATATTTACCAATCTGTAGTAAGCAAATGTAAATATTAAATTATGCTTTTTTTATACAGTGTGAATATACAAGCAGATGTGTCATCCGGCTGAGAATAGACTACTGTAGGGGTGATAGCTGGTTGAGTATACTGAATGACAGGGGTGACAGCTGGCCGAGAATATACTTTATGACAAGGGTGACAGCTGGTTGAATATACTGTAATGCAGGGGTGACAGCTGTCTGATTATACTGTATGACAAGGGTGACAGCTGTCTGAATATACTGTATGACAAGGGTGACAGTTGTCTGAATATACTGTATGACAGGGGTGACAGCTGTCTGATTATACTGTAATGTAGGGGTGACAGCTGGCTAAGAATATACTGTATGACAGGGGTGACAGCTGTCTGAATATGCTGTATGACAGGGGTGACAGCTGTCTGAATATACTGTAATGCAGGGGTGACAGCTGGCTAAGAATATGCTGTATGACAGGGGTGACAGCTGGTTGAATATACTGTATGACAGGGGTGACAGCTGTCTGAATATGCTGTATGACAGGGGTGACAGCTGTCTGAATATACTGTAATGCAGGGGTGACAGCTGTCTGAATATACTGTATGACAGGGGTGACAGCTGTCTGAATATACTGTATGACAGGGGTGACAGCTGTCTGAATATACTGTAATGCAGGGGTGACAGCTGTCTGAATATACTGTATGACAGGGGTGACAGCTGTCTGAATATACTGTATGACAGGGGTGACAGCTGTCTGAATATACTGCAATGTAGGGGTGACAGCTGGCTAAGAATATACTGTATGACAGGGGTGACAGCTGTCTGAATATACTGTATGACAGGGGTGACAGCTGTCTGAATATACTGTATGACAGGGGTGACAGCTGTCTGAATATGCTGTATGACAGGGGTGACAGCTGTCTGAATATACTGTAATGCAGGGGTGACAGCTGTCTGAATATACTGTATGACAGGGGTGACAGCTGTCTGAATATACTGTAATGCAGGGGTGACAGCTGTCTGAATATACTGTAAGACAGGGGTGACAGCTGTCTGAATATACTGTATGACAGGGGTGACAGCTGTCTGATTATACTGTATGACATGGGTGACAGCTGTCTGAATATACTGTATGACAAGGGTGACAGTTGTCTGAATATACTGTATGACAGGGGTGACAGCTGTCTGATTATACTGTAATGTAGGGGTGACAGCTGGCTAAGAATATACTGTATGACAGGGGTGACAGCTGGTTGAATATACTGTATGACAGGGGTGACAGCTGTCTGAATATGCTGTATGACAGGGGTGACAGCTGTCTGAATATACTGTAATGCAGGGGTGACAGCTGTCTGAATATACTGTATGACAGGGGTGACAGCTGTCTGAATATACTGTATGACAGGGGTGACAGCTGTCTGAATATACTGTAATGCAGGGGTGACAGCTGTCTGAATATACTGCATGACAGGGGTGACAGCTGGCTAAGAATATACTGTACTGTACTGCATTTGAAGACTCAGCAATCCTCCAAATTATCAATATTTAACAGTATATAATTTACGCACAAACTTGAGAGAAAGTAATATAGGTTTGACCTGGATCATAGAGAATAGTCATTTGCTGCATATGTTTATACGTTAGGAAATTAAAATCTGAAATTTATGTAATAATAACCAAGAGCAAATGTCCTATTGTAGTTGAACTCTTAATTGTAATTATTTAACAGCATTTCTCTGTTAAAATTTGAGTTACTGTAATGAGATTGAGAATAAAGGAATCTCATAGTAAATACATCAAACTACTGTATAAGATTTTGTCTATCAATTGAGTGTCTTTTGTGCCCATGATTTGCTAACTGATCCATAACACAGGTTATGGGTTTAAAATTGTATTAAGTGATTTTAATTTCCAAATTTTTTAGGCAAAATATCTTGTGATTTTCTTGTAGTACTGAATACAGTTAATGAACTTGTAATAACTTCTGTATGTAGTTATCTCTATACTGACGAATCTGTATTCCGAAGGCGTCTTAGTGTGTAAGTCTCCTCACTATTTCAACACCCAAACCAGTTCCTTATGTGTTTCTAAAATGATTTTCATTTAAAATTTCCATGATCAATTTACAGTATTTGTTTTTTTTCATGAACTTAATTTTAAAGTATAAAATTACTTCAGGCTGTTTTTCCAGGTACTATTTACTATGTGATTCTATCCTTTTAAGTTTGATAATATTTTTCTTTTTTGGGAATTGTACGCGTGCTATTCCACGGTTTTTAATTTTGTGTGTTTAAGGACTTATTGAATTAAGTCAATGAGTTTTAGGGATGAGACTTGACTCGAGTTATGTGGCAATGATATCGTCATGACAGGGTCTGCGTGGATATCATTATGGAAATATCTTGTGTCCAAAATTACCAGATGTGGTATTCGTCCGGCTAACACTCTTAGCCCTTATTGAAGGATGAATCCACTAGCTTGTAGTCGTTAGTATTTTATATGGTGTATGAAATGTATAAAGCAAAATACACTTCATTTCTCCATTGAATTTTACTCAGTATTGTACACTGTATGATTTAATTTACTGTATCTCATTTCAGAATTAGTTATTCATCTGTTTTAGTCCTGTTTGAATCTATGTCTTTCCATACATCATTAATGAATGTGAGTCTACACTGCCCCCCCCCCAATACATCATTAGTGTATTTAAATCTATGTTCCCCATCTCATAGCTCAGTTGACTTTGGGGTTGGCTCACAATCTGGGGATCCTGGGTTCGACTCCCGGGCAGTGAGAGAAATGGCTTGGCACATTTCATTTCACCTAATGCTTGTGTTCACCTAGCAGTAAGTAGGTATCAGGGAGTCAGGCAGCTTGTTATGGTGGTTGTATCCTGGGAAGGGATCAGTAGTTCAACCTTAGGGTGGGGGGGGGGGACCTTGAACACAAGCCTAAAGTATGTATATATATACACAGGCTTCCTGTCCCTATCAAAACGAATTAGTACCTCTAATTGAACACTATGCAGTATTGCAATTTCAGGATAAAATACGATATTGATCTGAGATTATTTTTTAAGATGATTTGGTTTTCATCTTTCATATGTGTATTTTCTCCTGCTGTTAATCAGAAACACTTTCTCATACACTTACACACACACTTTCCTTTGCCAACAGAGTTGTAGAAGGTTGGAACGAGCTTAGTGAGAAGGTGGTGGATGCTATAAGCATTACAGTAGAAATTTCAATGTGTCGTATGACAAAGATTATAGGAAAGGGAGGAGAAGGTGACCATAGCTTTCATCCTATACCTGTACTTAAGTTATTACACACACACACACTTACACAGATAAGTACATACAAGATCTTTAGGGAAAGAGATCTTGGGTTAAAGAAAAGCTATTTTAACGAAAAAGAAGCCGGATAAGGGGACATCAGTGGAAACGGATTTACAATCGAGTCAAAGAGTTGCAATGAAGTTTTTCTTCCCTATATGAAAGGTTGGCAAGTGGAATGCATTGAAGAGGTTGCTGAAGTCAATTCCATCCACAATAAATAAAAATAATTTGAAAACACTAATGTTAAGAGAAAGATATTATAAATAGTATACCAAATATAATCAGCTAGGATGCAGGACATGAAGAGCTAAATCTCACTTCTCTATAGTCACTAATAGGCTAGCTCTGATAGGTAAGCATATGCACATATGTATCTGTAAATGTGCAGTATTTACTAACTGTACATGTGCTGTAAATTTCACAATCTGTAAATGTGCAGTATTTCACTAACTGTAAATGTGCTGTAAATTTCACAATCTGTAAATGTGCAGTATTTCACTAACAAATACTTGCAAGTATGTACTCAAGGCAACCACTGCGAAACATCAGTCAACCATAGTAATAACCATTTTATACGTAACTACAATATTTATGTGCTCATATTATATCATAAATCCATACTTATATCACTAACGATGACAATAATTGTTTTAGAATATCCGATATCCAACTAACTCTTTGATATTATCAGTGTCCTCAAAATTACAATATTTTAGATGAAAGTTTCGGAATGCCATTCATAATGTGATTAACTTACAGAAACCAATTAAAAATTTATACAGTATTTTGTTTATAAAATATATTTATTTTCAGACTTAGCATTATACGACAAAGAGCACTGGGAAGACGGGATACCACGAGCATAGCTCTCATCCTGTAACTACACTTAGGTAATTACATGCACACACACACACATTAATAACAGTGTGGGAGATGCATATGCGTCGCTTTCCAACTTTATACTCGCTTTTAATTACATGAATGGTGAAATACTAAAGAATTCATGTATTTCACCATGACTTTAAATGGTGAGTTCATGACTTCTTGTGAGTATACCTTGAGTATACCTTGAGGTGCTTCCTGGGCTTAGCGTCCCCGCGGCCTGGTCATCGACCAGGCCTCCTGGTTGCTGGACTGATCAACCAGGCTGTTGGACACGGCTGCTCGCAGCCTGATGTATGAGTCACAGCCTGGTTGATCAGGCATCCTTTGGAGGTGCTTATCCAGTGAGGCCAAAATTGAAATATGTAGCAGTTGTATGGTGTTCATACCTCAAGAAACACATCAATAAACTGGAAAAGGAACTAAGACAAAGTGAGAAATTAGAAGAAAAAGTGGTTATATGATCACCACTTACAAAATAATAACATGAATTGACAAAACTGACGAAAAGGAATTCCTGAAACCAGCAACTTAAATAATAAGAGGCCACAGGTAAAAGAAACAAAGATACCAAAAAATATATATATTAGAAAGTCTTCTATTGCAAACAGAATGGTAGACAGTTGGAACAAGTTAGATGAGAGAGCAGTGGAGGCCAAAACTGTTACTAATTTCAAAAAGCGTTATACGACAAAGAGTGTTGGGAAGACGGGACACCACGAACGTAGCTCTCATCCGGTAACTACACTTAGCTAATTACACAAACATTATTTTACCTTTAATTATTCTTCCATTTGCTATACATGACGGACTTCTTGCCACCAACTCGTCTACTTTTCGCAGAGTTTTCAAAGTCTCATCCGCTACGGGAAATAGTGCCTTGTTAGTTTTAAGTTTTAGCATCACTACTGCTTCACTTTTCTCTTTGTAAGCTTGTCTTCTTTATAAGGGGGATAGCTGAACACTTTCTTGTAAATAAAGTATTATTATATTTTATAGTAAAAGTTGTATTATTTGTGTCATCCTTGATGTAATCTTTATATATTTACAAATATTCATATGATTCCTATAATTGTTTATAACCGAAATATATATATATATATTATACTTCAGCAGAAGAGTCAGCATAAGAATAAGAAGCTTATGAAATACTTAGCATTACATAAGAGCATACATTCCCAAGAAATGAAATGCTGAAATTAATTATAAATGAGAATCATTATTACATATGGCTAAATCTTTTAAAGAAAGACCAGAACAATTAAAAAATATTGAGGGAAGACAAAATTATTTAGCATAAAGTCAGCACTACAGCAGCCTTTAAAATCAAGAGAACAAAAAATATATTGAAAGTATAGGGATATTGAAAGTGCTGGTGATTTCTAAACAGATTAAAAACAACTGAAAACATTATTGGAAAAGAGAATTCAGTACAGAGATGACTGATGCTAGAAGCCTTTGTATTTGCTGGAGTGCTTGTGGCTCCTTATGTAGGTTCATCAAACACTGTATTGTACTGTAATACACTCTGTACTGTCAACTTCAGATTCCCACTGGCTTTGTCATCAGAATCTAAAATGGGAAGCTCTATTAGCCATATTTGCCATGCCAGGTTGACTTGTGTCATGGAGAATAAATCTGTACGTGGTTGCCAAAATCGATCTGTCTAATTACCACAAGCTTCACAAAGCTTCCTGGCAATACGTTAGTAATTAATAAATGTGATATATTTACTCATTATAATGTTGGTGCTGAATGTAGAACAAGGAAAACATATTTTTACTCTGAAAAAGTATCATTTCATAATGAAATTAAACGAAAATAAGCCTCTGGTGACGCCAAAGCAAGTTGACGGTCCAAGCGGCAATGTTGAGGAGCGACTTATCCCAGACACATTGTTGCCTAAAGAGTATTTGCTGGCCTATCAGCCTCCTGTACCTACCTAACCTAACCAACCTAACCTAACCTAACCTAACCTAACCTAACCTACCTTCCAAACATAACCTAACCTAACCTAACCTAACCTAACCTAACCTACCTACCTAACCTAACCTAACCTAACCAACCTAACCTAACCTAACCTAACCTAACCTAACCTAACCACCTAACCTAACTACCTAACCTAACCGAACCTACCTTCCAAACATAACCTAACCTAACCTAACCTAACCTAACCTAACCTAACCTAACCAACCTAAACATAACCTAACCTAACCTAACCTAACCTAACCGTGTACCAAACATAACCTTGGATAACGCTCAACATTGTCCTTGGATCGGCGACTTCCTATGGCCACTTTCGTCGAATTTCGTTATAAACTTATATTATTTCGGAGTAAAAATATGTTTATTTTTCGTGTTCTATTTTCAACACCATTAATGTTATAGTGAGTAAATATATCATATTTATTTATTATTTACGTTATACTAAAAAGTGTTGGGTACATTTCAGTAGCTTTGGGTAGCTTTGGGTAGCTTTGGTAGCATTGGGTACCTTTGAGTAACTTGAGTAGCTTTGGGTAGCTATGGGTAGCTTTGTGTAGATTTGGGAAGATTTGGGTAAATTTGGATAGCTTTGGGTAGCTTTGGATAGCTTTGAGTAGCTTTGGGTAGCTTTGGGTAGCTTTGAGTAGCTTTGGGTAGCTTTGGGTAGCTTTGGGTAGCTTTGGGTAGCTTTCAGTAGCTTTGGTCGCTTTGGGTAGCTTTGGGTAGCTTTGAGTAGCTTGGGTAGCTTTGGGTAGCTTTGGGTAGCTTTGAGTAGCTTTGGGTAGCTTTGGGTTGATTTGGGTAGCTTTGAGTAGCTTTGGGTAGATTTGGGTAGCTTTAGTAGCTTTGAGTAGCTTTGGGTAGCTTTGGGTAGCTTTGGGTAGCTTTGGGTAGATTTGGGTAGCTTTGAGTAGTTTTGGGTAGCTTTGGGTAGATTTGGGTAGCATTGAGTAGCTTTGAGTAGCTTTGAGTAGTTTTGGGTAGCTTTGGGTAGCTTTGAGTAGCTTTGGGTAGCTTTGGGTAGCTTTGGTAGCTTTGGTAGCTTTGAGTAGCTTTGGGTAGCTTTGGGTAGCATTGGGTACCTTTGAGTAGCTTTGAGTAGCTTTGGGTAGCTTTGGGTAGCTTTGTGTAGATTTGGGAAGATTTGGGTAAATTTGGATAGCTTTGGGTAGCTTTGGGTAGCTTTGAGTAGCTTTGAGTAGCTTTGGGTAGCTTTGGGTAGCTTTGAGTAGCTTGAGTAGCTTTGAGTAGCTTTGAGTAGCTTTGGATAGCTTTGAGTAGCTTTGGGTAGCTTTGGGTAGCTTTGGGTAGCATTGAGTAGCTTTGAGTAGCTTTGAGTAGCTTTGGGTAGCTTTGGGTACCTTGAGTAGCTTTGAGTAGCTTTGGGTACCTTGAGTAGCTTTGAGTACCTTTGGGTAGCTTTGGGTACCTTTGAGTAGCTTTGAGTAGCTTTGAGTAGCTTTGGGTAGCTTTGAGTAGCTTTGGGTACCTTTGAGTAGCATTGAGTAGCTTTGAGTAGCTTTGGGTAGCTTTGAGTAGCTTTGGGTAGCTTTGGGTAGCTTTGGGTAGCATTGAGTAGCTTTGAGTAGCTTTGAGTAGCTTTGGGTAGCTTTGGGTACCTTTGAGTAGCTTTGAGTAGCTTTGGGTACCTTTGAGTAGCTTTGAGTACCTTTGGGTAGCTTTGGGTACCTTTGAGTAGCTTTGAGTAGCTTTGAGTAGCTTTGAGTAGCTTTGGGTAGCTTTGAGTAGCTTTGGGTACCTTTGAGTAGCTTTGAGTAGCTTTGAGTAGCTTTGGGTAGCTTTGAGTAGCTTTGGGTAGCTTTGGTAGCTTTGGGTAGCTTGAGTAGCTTTGAGTAGCTTTGAGTAGCTTTGGGTAGCTTTGGGTACCTTTGAGTAGCTTTGAGTAGCTTTGGGTACCTTTGAGTAGCTTTGGGTAGCTTTGAGTAGCTTTGGGTACCTTTGAGTAGCTTTGAGTAGCTTTGAGTAGCTTTGGGTAGCTTTGAGTAGCTTTGGGTAGCTTTGGGTAGCTTTGGGTAGCATTGAGTAGCTTTGAGTAGCTTTGAGTAGCTTTGGGTAGCTTTGGGTACCTTTGAGTAGCTTTGAGTAGCTTTGGGTACCTTTGAGTAGCTTTGAGTACCTTTGGGTAGCTTTGGGTACCTTTGAGTAGCTTTGAGTAGCTTTGAGTAGCTTTGGGTAGCTTTGAGTAGCTTTGAGTAGCTTTGGGTACCTTTGAGTAGCTTTGAGTAGCTTTGAGTAGCTTTGGGTAGCTTTGAGTAGCTTTGGGTAGCTTTGGGTAGCTTTGAGTAGCTTTGGGTAGCTTTGAGTAGCTTTGGGTAGCATTGGGTAGCTTTGAGTAGCTTTGGGTAGCTTTGGGTAGCTTTGGGTAGCTTTGAGTAGCTTTGGGTAGCTTTGAGTAGCTTTGGGTAGCTTTGAGTAGCTTTGGGTACCTTTGAGTAGCTTTGGGTAGCTTTGAGTAGCTTTGAGTAGCTTTGAGTAGCTTTGGGTAGCTTTGGGTAGCTTTGAGTAGCTTTGGGTAGCTTTGAGTAGCTTTGGGTAGCTTTGGGTAGCTTTGAGTAGCTTTGAGTAGCTTTGAGTAGCTTTGGGTAGCTTTGAGTAGCTTTGGGTAGCTTTGGGTAGCTTTGAGTAGCTTTGAGTAGCTTTGAGTAGCTTTGGGTAGCTTTGAGTAGCTTTTGGTACCTTTGAGTAGCTTTGAGTAGCTTTGTGTAGCTTTGAGTAGCTTTGAGTAGCTTTGGGTAGCTTTGAGTAGCTTTGAGTAGCTTTGGGTAGCTTTGAGTAGCTTTGAGTAGCTTTGGGTAGCTTTGAGTAGCTTTGAGTAGCTTTGAGTAGCTTTGAGTAGCTTTGGGTAGCTTTGGGTAGCTTTGAGTAGCTTTTGGTACCTTTGAGTAGCTTTGGGTAGCTTTGAGTAGCTTTGAGTAGCTTTTGGTACCTTTGAGTAGCTTTGAGTAGCTTTGAGTAGCTTGGGTAGCTTTGGGTAGCTTTGAGTAGCTTTGAGTAGCTTTGGGTAGCTTTGGGTAGCTTTGAGTAGCTTTGGTACCTTTGAGTAGCTTTGGGTAGCTTTGAGTAGCTTTTGGTACCTTTGAGTAGCTTTGAGTAGCTTTGTGTAGCTTTGAGTAGCTTTGAGTAGCTTTGGGTAGCTTTGAGTAGCTTTGAGTAGCTTTGGGTAGCTTTGAGTAGCTTTGAGTAGCTTTGAGTAGCTTTGGGTAGCTTTGGGTAGCTTTGAGTAGCTTTGGGTAGCTTTGAGTAGCTTTGGGTAGCTTTGGGTAGCTTTGGGTAGCTTTGAGTAGCTTTGGTAGCTTTGGGTAGCTTTGCGTACCATTGGGTAGCTTTGGGTAACGAGACGGCCCGGGTGACTGGTATTGCCTTAATATCTTGAGTTCATGTGAATTCGTAATTTACCTAAATTTACCTTAAGGCCGCTAACACTGCTAGGAGCCTCGACGGGGACAGGACGCCAGCTGCTTGTCGAAGGTCTCCTCATTTGCCCTGTTGACTTTTGTTTTTCGGCAATGTTGTACAAGAGGCGCAACAAGGCTCTATCTTGAGGGTTATCTTGGGGTTATCTTGAAGTTATCTTGGTGTTATCTTGAAGTATCTTGAGATGATTTCGGGGCTCAGCGTCCCCGCGGCCCGGTCCTCGACCAGGCCTCCACCACCTTTTTGTTACACATCCCCAGGAAGCAGCCCGTGGCAGCTGTCTAACTCCCAGGTACCTATTGACTCCTGCTAGGGTGAACAGGGGCATCAGGCTGAAAGAAACCCATTTGTTTCTGCTATATATATATATATATATATATATATATATATATATATATATATATATATATATATATATATATATATATATATATATATATATACCTGGCTTTGGTATATCTGGTTTAATTATTTGTGAAGGGAAAAAAAGCAACATTAATTTTGTCGAATTTATTATAAAACATATATGATGATATAATGAACTACAGTGACGCTTTATGACGCAACTGAACCTTCCCAGATCAGCTGACTGTTGTTGACACCAGATCAGCTGACTGTTGTTGACCAGATCAGCTGACTGTTGTTGACACCAGATCAGCTGACTGTTGTTGACACCAGATCAGCTGACTGTTGTTGACCAGATCAGCTGACTGTTGTTGACCAGATCAGCTGACTGTTGTTGACACCAGATCAGCTGACTGTTGTTGACACCAGATCAGCTGACTGTTGTTGACACTTGATCAGCTGACTGTTGTTGACACCAGATCAGCTGACTGTTGTTGACACTTGATCAGCTGACTGTTGTTGACCAGATCAGCTGACTGTTGTTGACACTTGATCAGCTGACTGTTGTTGACACTTGATCAGCTGACTGTTGTTGACCAGATCAGCTGACTGTTGTTGACACTTGATCAGCTGACTGTTGTTGACACCAGATCAGCTGACTGTTGTTGACCAGATCAGCTGACTGTTGTTGACACTTGATCAGCTGACTGTTGTTGACACCAGATCAGCTGACTGTTGTTGACACCAGATCAGCTGACTGTTGTTGACACCAGATCAGCTGACTGTTGTTGACCAGATCAGCTGACTGTTGTTGACACCAGATCAGCTGACTGTTGTTGACACCAGATCAGCTGACTGTTGTTGACACCAGATCAGCTGACTGTTGTTGACACCAGATCAGCTGACTGTTGTTGACACCAGATCAGCTGACTGTTGTTGACACTTGATCAGCTGACTGTTGTTGACACCAGATCAGCTGACTGTTGTTGACACCAGATCAGCTGACTGTTGTTGACACCAGATCAGCTGACTGTTGTTGACACCAGATCAGCTGACTGTTGTTGACCAGATCAGCTGACTGTTGTTGACACCAGATCAGCTGACTGTTGTTGACACCAGATCAGCTGACTGTTGTTGACACCAGATCAGCTGACTGTTGTTGACACCAGATCAGCTGACTGTTGTTGACCAGATCAGCTGACTGTTGTTGACACCAGATCAGCTGACTGTTGTTGACCAGATCAGCTGACTGTTGTTGACCAGATCAGCTGACTGTTGTTGACCAGATCAGCTGACTGTTGTTGACACCAGATCAGCTGACTGTTGTTGACACCAGATCAGCTGACTGTTGTTGACCAGATCAGCTGACTGTTGTTGACACCAGATCAGCTGACTGTTGTTGACACCAGATCAGCTGACTGTTGTTGACACCAGATCAGCTGACTGTTGTTGACCAGATCAGCTGACTGTTGTTGACACCAGATCAGCTGACTGTTGTTGACACCAGATCAGCTGACTGTTGTTGACCAGATCAGCTGACTGTTGTTGACACCAGATCAGCTGACTGTTGTTGACACCAGATCAGCTGACTGTTGTTGACACCAGATCAGCTGACTGTTGTTGACACCAGATCAGCTGACTGTTGTTGACACTAGACCAGCTGACTGTTGTTGACACCAGATCAGCTGACTGTTGTTGACCAGATCAGCTGACTGTTGTTGACCAGATCAGCTGACTGTTGTTGACACTTGATCAGCTGACTGTTGTTGACACTTGATCAGCTGACTGTTGTTGACCAGATCAGCTGACTGTTGTTGACACTTGATCAGCTGACTGTTGTTGACACTTGATCAGCTGACTGTTGTTGACCAGATCAGCTGACTGTTGTTGACCAGATCAGCTGACTGTTGTTGACACTTGATCAGCTGACTGTTGTTGACCAGATCAGCTGACTGTTGTTGACCAGATCAGCTGACTGTTGTTGACCAGATCAGCTGACTGTTGTTGACACTAGACCAGCTGACTGTTGTTGACACTAGACCAGCTGACTGTTGTTGACCAGATCAGCTGACTGTTGTTGACCAGATCAGCTGACTGTTGTTGACCAGATCAGCTGACTGTTGTTGACACCAGATCAGCTGACTGTTGTTGACACTAGACCAGCTGACTGTTGTTGACACCAGATCAGCTGACTGTTGTTGACACCAGATCAGCTGACTGTTGTTGACACTTGATCAGCTGACTGTTGTTGACACTTGATCAGCTGACTGTTGTTGACACTAGACCAGCTGACTGTTGTTGACACTTGATCAGCTGACTGTTGTTGACACCAGATCAGCTGACTGTTGTTGACACCAGATCAGCTGACTGTTGTTGACCAGATCAGCTGACTGTTGTTGACACCAGATCAGCTGACTGTTGTTGACCAGATCAGCTGACTGTTGTTGACCAGATCAGCTGACTGTTGTTGACACCAGATCAGCTGACTGTTGTTGACACTTGATCAGCTGACTGTTGTTGACACTTGATCAGCTGACTGTTGTTGACACCAGATCAGCTGACTGTTGTTGACACTTGATCAGCTGACTGTTGTTGACCAGATCAGCTGACTGCTGTTGACCAGATCAGCTGACTGCTGTTGACCAGATCAGCTGACTGTGACACATATACAGTTGTCGGAGACACATATACATGACACATGTGTAAGTGTTATATCTGGCAAGATGCCCCAAAAGTTGAGAAATGTTATCCTTATCATTGGCTCGTATCGGCGGAGCTCACATGTGGCTGACCAACCTGATTTGCTTGTTATCAAGCTTGTTCATCTATGTTCACTATAACATCAAGCTTTGTAAGTATATATATATATATATATATATATATATATATATATATATATATATATATATATATATATATATATATATATATATATATATATATATATTTGCGCTCGAACAAGCATGTCAAATGATCCTGGGTCACCCCTAGAAGACACTGGGTCACCCTAGGAGACTCATGGGTCACCCTAGGAGACTCATGGGTCACCCTAGGCGACCCTTGGTCACCCTATGAGACCCCAAGACACCATAGGAGACACTGGGTCACCCTAGGAGACTCTGTGTCACCCTAGGAGACCCTGGGTCACCCTAGGCGACCCTTGGTCACCCTATGAGACCCCAAGACACCATAGGAGACTCTGGGTCACTCTAGGAGACCCTGGGTCACCCTAGGAGACCTAAGGGCACCCCAGGAGACCCCCTGGCCACCCTAGGAGACCCTGGGTCACCCTAGGAGACCCCTGGGTCACCCTAGGAGACCCTGGGTCACCCTAGGAGACCCCTGGGTCACCCTAGGAGACCCCTGGGTCACCCTAGGAGACCCCTGGGTCACCCTAGGAGACCCCTGGGTCACCCTAGGAGACCCCTGGGTCACCCTAGGAGACCCCTGGGTCACCCTAGAAGACCCTAGGTCACCCTAGGAGACTCCTGGGTCACCCTAGGAGACCCCTGGGTCACCCTAGGAGACTCCTGGGTCGCCCTAGACGACACTGGTTTACCATAAGAGACCCTGGATCACCCTAGGAGACCCCTGGATCACCCTAGGAGACCCCTGGGTCACCCTAGGAGACCCCTGGATCACCCTAGGAGACCCCTGGATCACCATAGGAGACCCCTGGGTCACCCTAGGAGACCCCTGGATCACCCTAGGAGACCCCTGGGACACCCTAGGAGACACTGGTTTACCCTAGGAGACACGGGGTCACCCTAGGAGACCCCTGGGGTCACTCTAGGAGACACTGGGTCACCTTAGGAGACACTGTGTCACCCTAGGAGACACTGTGTCACCCTAGGAGACACTGGGTCACCTTAGGAGACACTGGGTCACCCTAGGAGACACTGGGTCACCCTAGGAGACACTGGGTCACCTTAGGAGACACTGTGTCACCTTAGGAGACACTGGGTCACCCTAGGAGACATTGGGGCACCCTAGGAGACACTGGGTCACCCTAGGAGACATTGGGTCATCCTAGGAGACACTGGGTCACCCTAGGAGACACTGGGTCACCTTTGGAGACACTGTGTCACCCCTAAGAGACATTGGGTCACCCTAGGAGACACTGGGTCACCCTAGGAGACACTGGGTCACCCTATGAAACATTGGGTCACCCCTAGGAGACCCTGGGTCATTCTAGGAGACTCCTGGGTCACCCTAGGAGACACTGGGTCACCCTAGGAGACACTGGGTCACCCTAGGAGACCCTGGGTCATTCTAGGAGACTCCTGGGTCACCCTAGAAGACTCCTGGGTCACACTAGGAGACACTGGGTCACCCTAGGAGACACTGGGTCACCCTAGGAGACACAGGGTCACCCTAGCAGACACAGGGTCACCCTAGAAGACACAGGGTCACCCTAGGAAACATTGGGTCACTCTAGGAGACTCTGGGTCACCCTAGCAGACCCTGGGTCACCCTAGGAGACATTGGGTCACCCTAGGAGACTCTGGGTCACCCTAGGAAACATTGGGTTACCCTAGGAGACTCTGGGTCACCCTAGCAGACCCTGGGTCACCCTAGAAGACACAGGGTCACCCTAGGAGACACTGAGTCACCCTGGGTCACCCTAGGAGACATTGAGTCACCCTAGGAGACCCTGGGTCACCCTAGGAGACCCTGGGTCACCCCTAGCAGACACTGTCATCCCTATGAGACCCTGGGTCACCCTAGGAGACACTGGGTCACCCTAGGAAACACTGGGTCACCCTAGGAGACTCCTGGGTCACCCTATGAGACACTGGGTCGCCCAAGGAGACCCTGGGAAACCCTAGAAGACATTGAGTCACCCTAGGAGACATTGGGTCACCCCTTGGAGACACAGGGGTCACCCTAGGAGACCCTGGGTCACCCTAAGAGTCTCTGGGCCACCATAGGAGACACTGGGTCACCTTAGGAGACTCTGGGTCACCCTAGGAGACATTGGGTCACCCTAAAAGACGCTGGATCACCCTAGGAGACTCCTAATGTCACCCTAGGAGACTCCTAATGTCACCCTAGGAGACCGTTGGGTCACCCTAGGAGACCGCTGGGACACCCTAGGAGACACTGGGTCACCCTAGGAAACCACCTGGGTCACCCTAGGAGACCCTGGGTCACCTTAGGGACATTGGATCACCCTAGGAGACCGTTGGGTCACCCTAGGAGACCGCTGGGACACCCTAGGAGACACTGGGTCACCCTAGGAAACCACCTGGGTCACCCTAGGAGACCCTGGGTCACCTTAGGGACATTGGATCACCCTAGGAGACCCTGGGTCACCTTAGGAGACTCCTGGGTCAAGCTAGAAGACTCTGGGTCACACTAGGAGACACTGGGTCACCTTAGGAGACGCTGGTTCACCCTAGGAGACTCCTAATGTCACCCTAGGAGACCGCTGGGTCACCCTAGGAGACCGCTGGATCACGCTAGGAGACCCTGGGTCACCCTAGGAGACCCCGGGATATCATAGGAGACCCTGGGTCACTTTACAAGATCCTGGGTCACCCTAGGAGATCCACTGAGTCACCCTAGGAGACCCTGGGTCACCCTAGGAGACCCTGGGTCACCCTAGGAGACCCCATGGGCCACCCTAGGAGATTCCTGGGTCACCCTAGGAGACCCTGGTTCACCCTAGGAGACCCCTGGGTCACCTTAGGAGACCCCTGGGTCACCTTAAGTGACCCTGGGTCACCCTAGGACACTCCTCGCTCACCCTAGGAGACCCTGGTTCATCCTAGGAGACCCTGGGCCACACTAGGAGACACTGGGTCACCCTAGGAGACTCCTGGGTCACACTAGGAGACCCGGGTTCACCCTAGGAGATTCCTGAGTCACCCTAGGACACTCCTCGCTCACCCTAGGAGACACTGGTTCACCCTAGGAGACCCTGGGCCACCCTAGGAGACACTGGGTCACTCTAGGAGACTCCTGGGTCACACTAGAAAACACTGGGTCACCCTAGGAGACCTCTGAGTCACACTAAGTGACCTAGCTCACCCTAAGTGACCCTAGGTCACCCTAGGAGACCACTGGGTCACCCTAGGAGACCACTGGGTCACCCTAGGAGACACTAGGTCACCCTAGGAGACTCCTGGGTCACCGTTAGTGACCATGGGTCACCCTAAAAGACCCTGGGTCACCCTAAAAGACCCTGGGTCACTCTAGGAGACACTGGGTCACCCTAGGAGACCCCTGGGTCACCCTAGGAGACCCTGGGTCACCCTAGGAGACCCCTGGGTCACCCTAAGTGACCCTGGTCACTCTAGAAGACTCCTAGGTCACCCTAGGAGACCCTGGGTCACCCTAGAAGACTCGTGGGACACCTTAGAAGGCCGTGGGTCACCCTAGAAGACTCTGGGTCACCCTAGGAGACACTGGGTCACACTAGGAGACGCTGGGTCACCCTAGGAGACTCGTGTGTCACCCTAGGAGACTCGTGGGTCACCCTAGAAGACTCGTGGGTCACTTTAGAAGATCCTGGGTCACCCTAGGAGACCCTGGGTCACCCTAGGAGACACTGGGTCACCCTAGGGAACCCTCGGCCACCCTAGGAGACTCTGGGTCACCCTAGGAGACCCTGGGTCACCCTAGGAGACCCTGGTTCACCCTAGGACACTGGGTCACTCTAGGAGATGCTGTGTCACCCTAGGAGACCATAAGTCACCCTAGGAGACCATAAGTCACCCTAGGAGACACTGTGTCACCCTAGGAGACACTGGGTCACCCTAGGAGACACTGGGTCACCCTAAGTGATCCTGGGTCACCCTAGGAGACATTGGGTCACCCTAGGAGACCCCGTGTTACCCTAGGAGACACTGGGTCACCCTAGGAGACACTGGGTCACCCTAGGTGACACTTGGTCACCCTAGGAGACCCCGTGTTACCCTAGGAGACACTGGGTCACCCTAGGAGACACTGGGTCACCGCTAGGAGAACCTGGGACACCCTAGGAGACCCTGGACACCCTAGGAGACACTGGGTCACCCTAGGAGACCCTGTGTTACCCTAGGAGACACTGGGTCACCCTAGGAGACACTAGGTCACCCTAGGAGACCCTGTGTTACCCTAGGAGACACTGGGTCACCCTAGGAGACACTAGGTCACCCCTAGGAGACACTGGGTCACCCTAGGAGACACTGGGTCACCGCTAGGAGAACCTGGGACACCCTAGGAGACCCTGGACACCCTAGGAGACACTGGGTCACCCTAGGAGACCCTGTGTTACCCTAGGAGACACTGGGTCACCCTAGGAGACACTAGGTCACCCCTAGGAGACCCCCTGGGACATCCTAGGAGACTCCTGGGTCACCCTAAGAGACCCCGTGTTACCCTAGGAGACACTGGGTCTCCCTAGGAGACACTGGGTCACTCTAGGAGACACTGGGTCACCCCTAGGAGACCCTGTGTTACCCTAGGAGACACTGGGTCACCCTAGGAGACACTGGGTCACCCTAGGAGACCCAGGGTCACCCTAGGAGACCCAGGGTCACCCTAGGAGACCCCTGGGTCACCCTAAGTCACCCTTGGTCACCCTAGGAGACCCCTGGGTCACCCTAGGAGACCCCTGGGTCACCCTAGGAGACCCCTGGGTCACCCTAGGAGACCCCTGGGTCACCCTAGGAGACCCCTGGGTCACCCTAAGAGACACAGGGTCACCCTAGGAGACACTGGGTCACCCTAGGAGACACTGTGTTACCCTAGGAGACACTGGGTCACCCTAGGAGACCCTGTGTCACCCTAAGAGACACTGGGTCACCCTAGGAGACACTGGGTCACCCTAGGAGAAACTAGGTCACCCTAGGAGACACTGGGTCACCCTAGGAGACACTGGGTCACCCTAGGAGACCCCTAGATCACCCTAAGTGACCCTAGGGGATCTCCAAGGTCGTGTAATAAAAGGTCCAGTGACGTTGATGGGTTAAAATGTCAACATTAGCATGTAGGGAGAACACCTTTTTTAAATTCTGTCACGACACTCGCTTTAAACCTTTTGAAAATGGCGCGTTTTTTTGCACATCAGGACATTGTGTTCTAAGTTCGTCAACACGAGGTCAGCATGCAGCGTATACTGCAACGGAGCATTATAAAACGGTTTATCATTGCGTGCTGGTTTAATAGACCACCTTGAATAGACCCCCAAACTATTTACAGCATGATTGAATTTCAAAGGTTAAACGCCTTTGAGGTCGCGAACTCAGTCTTTCTTTCCGATGGAATCACTGCTGTAATGACTTCGACTCCAGAAGCCGAAGACAGCGTTCAAGGTTTCCAAGACTTCGACGCCGCTGAAGCCGAAGACAGCGTGCAAGGTTTCCAAGACTTCGACACCAGAAGCCGCAGACAGCGTGCAAGGTTTCCAAGACTTCGACACCAGAAGCCGAAGACAGCGTGCAAGGTTTCCAAGACTTCGACACCAGAAGCCGAAGACAGCGTTCAAGGTTTCCAAGACTTCGACACCAGAAGCCGAAGACAGCGTTCAAGGTTTCCAAGACTTCGACACCAGAAGCCGAAGACAGCGTTCAAGGTTTCCAAGACTTCGACGCCAGAAGCCGAAGACAGCGTTCAAGGTTTCCAAGACTTCGACACCAGAAGCCGAAGACAGCGTTCAAGGTTTCCAAGACTTCGACACCAGAAGCCGAAGACAGCGTTCAAGGTTTCCAAGACTTCGACGCCGCTGAAGCCAAAGACAGTGTGCAAGGTTTCCAAGACTTCGACTCAACTTCGACTCCAGAAGCCGAAGACAGCATCTAAGGTTTCCGAAACCTCGTCGGAGCTTCCTTGAAGCCCCAGCACGACTAGAGCCACGGGCCACGCCCACCAACACGCCCACACGCCCGCGGCCAGGGGCGAGGGCCTGCCTGATCCCGGCTGTTTTGGGTTCGGAACCGTGTCGACGACTTCGGCCAGAACGTAGAGCGAGAGTCGAACGTCGTGGTGGATTTTGGGGTCGCGTCTGTTGATCATCTGAGCCACTAGGCGGACCGGCTTCTCACAGCGGGTCTGTGATGGGGGGAGATTAATCGATTACTCACTCTAGATAGGACAAGATTAATCGATTAGTCACTCACTCATTGCACACACATATATATATAATAATAATCCACAACTCCTCACCCCCCATGAAGGATTCGAACCCAGACAGCCAAAAGACAAACAACTTACCCTCTCCTCCTGGAACATGTACAGAGTATAATTATGGTTGCCAACTCCGAAGAAATTTGATACATGGCGGACTTGTAGGACTAAATTNCCAATGTTCAGAGCAACATAGACAAGGAGAATGAATTATATGGTGATATTATTCAAGCCAAATTTATTGATCATTATAGTAATCTCACACTGAAGACAATATCTATGTTTGAATGGGTTAAGACATATTGCTCTGAGTCACACTTCATTCTTAAGACTGATGATGATATGTTTATTAACATACCCTTACTTTTAAATTTTATCGACTCGAAGGCAAAGGAGGACCACGTATGTACGGTCGAATGGCCAAAAGCTGGAAACCTGTAAGGAATAGGAAGAGCAAATATTTTATGATACTAAAACCTACAGCAAAATAAGTACCCAGACTTTCTCACCGGACCAGCATATCTCTTTACGAGTGATGTCGTAGATGATATATACCAGAAGGCTCTTGACACTACATTCTTTGTTTTGGAAGACGTGCTGCTTACTGGTATAGTAGGGGAAAGTTTGAGAATCAGAAGAGTAGGTGATTCCCGCTTCAGGAATGAAAAATTAAGCTAACAGATACATGTGGCCTCATGAAAACGATATCAATTCATATGGTTAAATATGAAGAACAGTTCGACATATACAAACGGAATTAGATGGAAAAGCTAAGTGTAAATGTTGACCAGACCACACACTAGAAGTTGAAGGGACGACGACGTTTCGGTCCGTCTGGACCATTCTCAAGTCGCTTGTCTAGTGTGTGGTCTGGTCAACATACTTCAGCACGTTATTGTGACTCATCGCCTGCAGCTAAGTGTAAAATTGGATAGCTAAATTCAAATTAGCTCTCTTCCTCTTCTTGAAGAAGTAGATGCTTAATATCGGCAGGTATAGTTTACCATGTGATAGACAAAATATGATATATGCTCAAAACATGACTCTTTGGAAGTCTGTGATTCTCCGTTTCCTTTAAGTGCGATGGAAATCAAGAGACATTTCCATGGATGTCTTGTCTCTACATCTCACACAGTGATGGTAACATTACTTATTGTGTAAGTTGCATATACAGTACAGTACCAGGATGTAAATTTTTATGACGAATTATTGTAGAAATGAAGAATTTATTCACAGCGATTTGAAAGATTCATGAACTACTGAGCCAAAGATATTACACTACAGAACATGTGATGGTCATCCTCAATCATATTAATATTTATTTTGTGTATTGTGTCCTTCACAAGACTTTAGAAACGTTTGGTTAGAAGGAATATTTTGTAAGACCTGTAAGGAAAGTATAGTAGAGGATTTTTGCAAAATGCTAAATGACTTTTCTTAATAATACCATTTCATCGTGCATTTCTAAGGTCTCCTTTCTCTCTTTGGTTATATTGAACAAAAGTGAAGGGCTCATTGTTTCAGTAACTGTTCAATAATGATGAGTCTTTTATTGATAAGGTGCTACCCCTCTCTCTCTCTCAGCGAAGGTTAGTGCATTTATTGATAAGGTGCTACCCCTCTCTCTCTCTCTCAGCGAAGGTTAGTGCATTTATTGATAAGGTGCTACCTCTCTCTCTCTCTCTCACCGAAGGTTAGTGCGTTTATTGATAAGGTGCTACCTCTCTCTCTCTCTCTCTCAGCGAAGGTTAGTGCGTTTATTGATAAGGTGCTACCCCTCTCTCTCTCAGCGAAGGTTAGTGCATTTTAAAGCGCGAGTGAGTACAGGGTTTCATCCTACACAGGGTTCTGTGTAGGTGAAGTTCTCTCTCTTACAAATGTTTTACCATTACATAGTTTCAGTGAAAAAGTGAACATTTTTATACATACATATATTATATATGACAGCGTCAGACCACTGTTTCAATTCTTCCTCCGTGGTCTGACACTGTCACATTTTTCATCACGTGTTAATTTTCGGAATTTCCACACACGCACACACACACACACACACACACACACACACACACACACACACACACACACATATATATATATATATAATATATATATATATATATATATATATATAGGGAAGGGAGTACCACCTCTGGCTGGAAGAAGGGGGACCCATAGCCTCGGAGGAAACCACGCATAACGCATTAGAGGGAATGTTTAGATCCCCTCCAATACAGTTTCTGTGTGCTTTTCACCTACCACCTCTTAACTTTTTTGTGTGCTTTATTATGTATATATATATATATATATATATATATATATATATATATATATATATATATATATATATATATATATATATATATATATCTTTTTTCTTTAGCACACAGTTACATGCCATATATTATCAGACTCCTTTTTACTGTTTTAATTAATCAGATTATAAGAATAATATTGAATAATTCATTGTTTTGGGGCAGCCAGTTTACACATCCTAGGCTCGTATGCCCTCCTAACCCCCCCCCACCCCACGTCCCCCCCTAGCACCCCCCCCCCTCCCCAGTTATATTACATATTCTTTTTTTAAATTATTCAGATTTAATTTGAAGTTCTTTTTAATTAATCAGGTTTTTGTCGGGTTTTATTAGACATTGCTTCTCTCCTCTTAATATTTTTTCAACTTTTGTATGCAAGCATATTATAATTTGTGCTGCAAGTTATAATGCTGTTATTTAATGCACTTTTTTTGCCATAAGTGTATAATATACAATATATAAATATTTAAATAAGAAATTATAGGTCAAATATTTTCTTTGACGTAAAATTGGGTTTATTAGGTAACCAGTAAGACTAGTAAAATATTGCTAATTGGGTTTATTAGGTAATTAGTAAGACTAGTAAAATATTGCTAATTGGGTTTATTAAGTAACAAGTAAAACTAGTAAAATATTGCTAATTGGGTTTATTTGGTAACAAGTAAGACTAGTAAAATAGTGCTAGGGATAAAATCTCGACACAGATAAAACTATCTTTGTTCATAATGATTATTTTTGTTCCATTGTAAAAGGGATCTTAGATACAAATTGTGGTGGAAAATCTCATTATGGAAGCTAGTTATTTAATCCAGCATTTTTATTTTAGAGGCATTGTATAGTGCTAAATATTTTGACCTAATTTACCTGATTTACCTGAGAGCCACTAACACTAGTGGCCTCGATGAGGACAGGAAGCCGGTGGCTTGTCGAAGGTGCCCCCCTCCCTCCCTCATATTTACCTGATACATATGTTCCCATTATTTCCTTATGATAGCAATAACTATATAAAATGTCGTTCCTATCTGTCAGTCAAATCTTGAAGTGGAAAATATGTACTGCAAGCTAGATCACAAAGCTAAGGCTGGCCAAAGCTTAGTGAGGATTCGAACCTACGTCCAAGAAACAATGGTAAATACAATGGTAAATGGTAACTGCTTTATATACTTTTCTTAATAAAATTAAAATAGTGAACTCTATAATTAAGTCTAGTTTGTTAAAACTGTTAATTGTTCATTTGCTATGTAGAGCAATCAAGAGATTTCAATCTTCAATTTTAATCAAGAGATTTCACTCTTGATGTTCTGCTCTAAAAAAAAAATGATGTTACATGATATAGGTATGAAAAGAAAAGTCTATTTTAGCATTCTGCATTGGCTTCTATATTTTATTTATGTATTATTTGTGTTGATTGCCATTATAATGTTAAAATTCTTCCACATAAAGACTAGAAACCACTATTATCTGTGATTTGAATTTATTTTTAATTTGCTCATGTGTTTGCACTTTGGTAATTTGATCAGCTCAAGGAAATGCAAGTTTAAGAAACGCAAGTTTAAGAAATGCAAGTTTAACCGAATTTACTTGCATGCATTTCTTTGAGTAGCCGTTTTTGGTTATACAGTATTTTCCCAGGGAGGACTTACCTTTGTATGTATGTTACCTCTTGACTGATGTCAAGGTCATTTCAGAACTCCAAGTGGGTTGAATAAATCACAAATAATAACTATACTTCACACTTACAGTACTTTGCAGTCACCTTGCGTTGATTTCGGGGCTTAGTGTCCCCCACGGCCCGGTCCTCGACCAGGCCTCCTATACACCTACACACACACATCTGGTGAGCTGTTGTATTTAGCCTTGGCTTGGTTCTCAGTTTATAATTCGTTTATACAGGTGGTAATCATTTGAGAAAAGATCTGAATCGAACCAGTTTGTACTTACCCAATTGTGCTTGCGGGGGTTGAGCTCTGGCTGCTTGTGTTTCAGGGTGTGAGGTAGTTTGTGTTTGTGTATATGTTGTGGTATATACTATATGTTATAGTATATGGTATCTGAAGATTCCAAGGAGATGACATCAGTCTCGAGATGCTGCATAAGGAAGAAAGGCAGTATGCTGTTCTCTGGAACAACCAGACTTTGTAAACTTGATATTAAAGGTAGTATTATATTTGTCAATGTAGTGTCCTTTTAATATTATCACTGTCATATATGGAACAACAGGAATAAGTTCTGTCTCTTGTATTATAAGAAAGAGTTCAGGATGGATTCTTCATAAACCCATCACGAGGATAGTGGCTGGAGGATATCTTATGTGGATGACCTGGTGAACAGTGCGTGCAATATCAGGAACTAAAGTGTTCAATGTAGTATCAACCATGGTATATGTGTTTAATCTCTACTCAATGCATGACTGGAAAATATTTCATGAACAATTGTTGTGATATATATTAGTAAGACGACCAAGAGTAAGGCCGTTGTATTACTCAGCTGGAGTGATCATGTCTGAGGGTGTTGTCAAGGTGTAATCTTTTAGATGTTTGAGCCTTCTGTATTTTACTCAGAAATGTGTTGTATTCAGAACTTTTGCTTTGCATTCAAATCACATCTATACTGTATCCCATTTTATTTGTAAATCCAGATAAGAATGCTCTTTTTTTTCCACAGTGTAATGTTATTCAAATGGTTTTGGCTATAATATCAAAATGTTCAACATATTGAACTCAAAATATCAAGATTATGTGTGCTTTTGTAGTGACAGCATATTGTCAAAATATTTATTAGACTGGTTATGAGAGATGAAGACTGTGAGACCCTTTCCTTAGTATTAGGCTTCTGTCTCAGGAGACAGTTGGGCTCTGGTTGTCGGTCTGGAGTGGCCTCTCCAGGGCGCAAAGCCTGGGTAGGTTGATGTGGAGGAGAAGCTGTTACCCATGCAGCAGGTCAATATGGAGGAGAAGCTGTTACCCATGCAGCAGCTCAATATGGAGGAGAAGCTGTTACCCATGTAGCAGGGCAACATGGAGGAGAAGCTGTTACCCATGCAGCAAGTCAATATGGAGGGGAAGCTGTTACCCATGCAGCAGGTCAATATGGTAGAGAAGCTGTTACCCATGCAGCAGGTCAATATGGAGGAGAAGCTGTTACCCATGCAGCAGCTCAATATGGAGGAGAAGCTGTTACCCATGCAGCAGGTTGATATGGAGAAGAAGCTGTTACCCATGCAGCAGGTTGATATGGAGGAGAAGCTGTTACCCATGCAGCAGGTCATGGATAGTGTCTGCAGTCATCCATCTAGTTACTGGCCAGACCCAACACATCTTTAACCCTGATGAATAAGCAATGTACTCATCAGTCATTGTGCCATCTAGTGTCCTTGCCAGAAAATTCTAGGAAAAATAAGCACTATATATTTAATTATGTGATAAATCTTTCAAGAAATTAACAAACAATTAAATCCAGTCCATTACATTCAGTATTCATCTCAGACTTAAAGTCTTAAGCTTTTCTAAATGTTTATATTAAACTTCCATTAGAATTCTTAAACTTCCATTAGAATTAAAGTATAATATTATCATTTTGTTTTCCACATAAACATATTAACATTCATCTCAAATGCTTATCAAAGGCTTTAAAGAGTTTTGAAATGAACTCGTAAGACTGCTGCTATATCCAGTCCTTATTTGACAACATTGTTTCTTTACTGAGCGATCAAATGCTGGGGTAGAGATGTGTTAGAAGGCAACCCGTCCTTGCAAATTCGTATAGTCAATATTGACTTATTAAATAAGTGCATAGGTGACATACTTAACATAATAGTTTCCCTTGAAAAGCTTCATAGAAAACACCGACCTTACCTAACCGTCTTAGTATGTTAAGATAAGCATCTTATTGCTTCGTAAGTACAATTATTACCTAACCTGTACCTATAATAGGTTAAGTAACAATTGTAATTACGAAGCTATAAGATGCTTATTTTAACATACTAAGTAGGTTAGGTAAGGTCGGTGTTTTCTATGAAGCTTTTCAAGGGAAACTATTATGTTAAGTATGTCACCTATGCACTTATTTAATAAGTCAATATTGACTATACGAATTTGCGAGGACGGGTTGCAGAAGATGTTCAGTTGCTCTTCGTGAACTGTTGTTGAAATTGGTACATCAACCCATCATTCATCAAATATTATGTGACTTGATTTATACTTGTTAGAGATGTGTGTGTCCAGTTTGCTCATTATTCTGACAAAAAAATAGTTAAGTATAGACAATGTAGCCTAATGACTGTGACCACTAAGGATCACTATTTAAATAGTGGGCAATTAGTTCCCATTATTTTCTATTCTTTTTTTTTTAAGGCCTATTTTTTGTGGAGATGAAGAGGGTGGTGGTGGTGATTCTTTAGTTTGGAGTTGAAAGTCTCTCTTAATTTACTGTTAGCGGAGGTGATATTAAATTATTTTTTATACAAATTTGTATTACCTAATATATTGTAATCTCAAGTCTTTTAACTGAAAATAAAACAGTTTTGTGACTTGCCTACAGAACCGGTTCCGTGTAACCTCCTCCTCTCCACAGAGCCATTTTGGTTATTTTCACCACCAGCGTCACTAGAAGCCCACCGGTGCTCTGTGTTTTTGTTTTGTGTTGCCAAATCTGCGTTGCTCTGCGGTGAAACCAAAATGAATGATTAGATTCAACATGGCTGTCATTTATATGATAGATGCTGCTGCGAATTGTCACTGTTAAGGTGCATACAAGTTGCGTTGTAGTGTCTGATGTGTGTGTGAGTAGAGGTGTATTCCTGCCTCATTTAAACTAATTTATGAGAAGGAGAGAGAGAGAGTTGTGAGTTCTTTCAGTATTAGAGGCAAAATTGGAATGGAAATTGAATCACAAAAGGATTTCTGACCCACATAATATATATATATATATATATATATATATATATATATACCTAACCTACCCTAACCTAACCAGTGCCTAACCTAAACTAATCTAACCAACCTACCTAAACCAAATCTAACCTAACCAGTGCCTAACCTAAACCAATCTAACCTAACCTAACCTAACCTAAACTAATCTAACCTAACAGTGCCTAACCTAAACCAATCCTAACCTACCCTAACCTAACCCTAACCTAACCTAACTAATATAACCCTAACCAGTGCCTACCCTAACCAAATCTAACCTAACCAGTGCCTAACCTAACCAATCTAACCTAACCTAACCTAAACCAACCTAACGTAAACTAATCTAACCTAACCCAGTGCCTAACCTAACCTGAACCATAACCTAACCTAAACCAATGCCTATATACCACAATATACTAATTTATAAATTAATTACATTTGAGAAAATTCCCGTTTTGACGAAACAGCTGTAAATTCGAATGCGGTCTGTGTGGGTCGACGCTGGATGAATGGACTCGGTCTGAGGACGGGTTGGCCTGTGAAGCCAACCATGAAAGTGCAAATACGAAATTGATCAAATAAAAGCCCTCAACCTTGGCCTCCAGCCACTGCAAGGGAGGAAGATTTTTGGTCGAGGTTCGAGACACGAGGAACAATGGCCGTCAGTCGGCGTGGACAGAGGTAAACAGCGGCTTGTCCAGCTGTCCCTGTCCACTTTGCTCCTGTCCCTGATGATGTGTGATGACCACTGGGTGTTATCTTGGGGTTATCTTGAGGTATCTTCGAGTTATCTTGAGATGATTTCGCTCAGCTCCCGCAGCCCGTCCTCGACCAGGCCTCCTCCTTTTTGTTACACACCCCCAGGAAGCGCACCCGGCAGCTGTCTAACTCCCAGGTACCTATTGACTCTGCTAGGTGAACGCGCATCAGGGTGAAAGAAAACCCCTTCGTTTCTGCCGGGGATCGAACCTTGGAAGCAAAGGTTCTACGAATCCCGAGCGGCCTGACTGTCCAGGAGACATGGTTGAAGGGGGGGGGAGGGGGGGAGGGGAGATATCAATCAGCGTGACAGGTGTTTGGTTGAACAGGTGAACAGTGACAGGTGTTGAAGCAGGTGTAGACAGCTGCTGTCTCCTGAGGCAGGTGTGTTATTGTGTGGCTTTCACACATGTGTGTGTAGGTGTGGTGACCTGTCACCCCCTTGGAGTGTAGGTGGGGGGGAGAGAGAGGGAGAGAGAGAGAGAGGAGGAAGGAGAGAGAAGAGAGAGGAGAGAGAGAGACGAAGAAAGAGAGAATGCAGAGAGAGAGAGAGAGAGAGACAAACAAAAAGAGAAGAGAAGAGACACAGAACAGACACAGACAAACAGAGAGAGACAAAGAGAGGACAGGAGAAAGGGCAGCAACAGAAGAGAGAGAGAGAGAGAAGGTCACGAAAGGTGACCCATGACCTTTCCCCACAGGTCAAAAGGTCAACACTCACCGGAAACAAGGAGCCTCATCTCTAAAAAATAAAAATTAGATCATTTCTCCAACGTTAATTACACGAAGCATTTCCTGCCTTCCGAGGATAGCAGGGGCACTGATTCTCAAGATAACCATATGATAACCTCATGATAACCACACACCCTATAACACATTGCTTGGAGCGGCCCGCGGCCCACGTCCCCACCACAGCCTGGTTGATCCGGCACTATATATAATGTATACACTGTAATCTTTCAGGCAATAAAGAGATTAGTTTAAAAGTTAGCTATATTCTAAAGATATATAAAGATAACTACTCTACACTTCTACCTG
>WNGS01008616.1:36607-51982 GCA_020271785.1 Procambarus virginalis
TTAGTAATATTTTGAGTAGTAATTTGAATACCTCCCTAACATTTTTATCTTATTAATGGTTCCAATGTTGTCTCAAAGGAAGATGTCACATAAGCATAACATTGCCATCATGGCAAGGGCTACCAAACTTTCAAATCCTTCTCAGCTAGAACATTTACTTATAAAATTACTTATATATATATATATATAGTGCAGCTAAAGATGTGTGAATAATCATCATTTACATATGTAAAGCTCTTCTGTTGCCAGTATCTTAATCACCAAAAGAGTTTATGATGAAAGAAGTAAGTTTTGTTAGGTAAAGAAACCCTATAAATGGACCTTAAATCCATTTTATATCACTGCTCCTTAATCTTAAATAGCAATCGGATATTTTCCTAACAATCGACAGAATACAGAATTACCGAGATAAATATGGCTTCTGCCCATTACAGCAGTACAGCAGCCTCTGAGGGAAAAACGTGTTATACAATATATGTAAATGATTCAAAAAAATGCAATATCTTTCCTGCATTCAAAATTCAAGCAATTCTCCAACATTCTACAAATTCACAATATTTGCTTATGTGATGAACTTTGAGCCACCACAATGTCTTAATTCAAGAATTAATTACTTAATTCTTAATTAAACATTAAAGTAAAGTCCTAATATCACAGAAATTGATCAAATTCTGTTTTTTAAAATGCAGTGAACATAACATGAACAACATTATGTACTTTTGGAGGTACTGTATCTAAATTATGTGTAAAGGCTGATCATGTAACCTCTCTGCATAAATAACAAAGGGATTTTCAAACTGCATTTTATCCATATATCACAAAAGGAAAATATGGTAGTTGCATTAGCTGTCTTATTCAATCTAGAAAAATGTATCTCGATACGCCAAATTTAGGCTTTTCAATTACAGAAATAAATGAGGATACAAATGACATTTAAAAATGGTTAAAGTTCCTAATATATATATATATATATATATATATATATATATATATATGATATATATATATATATATATATATATATATATAGGTTAGGTTAGATTAGTTTAGGTTAGGCACTGGTTAGGTTAGATTTGGTTAGTTTAGGTTAGGTTAGGTCTTTAGGCTGTGTTGGGGATTATTGGTATTTATAGTACGTGGTGAAGCATTTACAGCGTTGTGGTTCGAACACCAGTCGTCAGCGAAGCATTCAGATACTCGGAACACAGTTGCAAGTAGCACGTCTATGGCGAGCCCGTAAGTGTAGTTAATTTAGCGGTTACAGTGCGGGTAGCCAGCAGTGCATGTACTAATGCACTACACCTGTCTGTCATGATATCTCCGCTTTCTTCAGTCTGATATAAGTTATATTTTGAGTTCCGCTTGAACATTATTCAATTTTCAGTCAGCCATTCGTTCGCTGCTTCTCACGTGAAAATCTGGACGTTCTGACAGTAGCATTTCATTCGTCTAGTTGTTGTTGTTGTTAAAGATTCGCTACCTGGAACAAGAAGTTCCAAGTAGCACGGGCTATGGTGAGCCCGTAGTGCCTTTTATAATTCGTCTTGTTAGATCTTACACATTTATGGGTGAAAATACCGGTAATGAGTGATATCTTCCGTTTACCGGCCTTCCACACAATGTCCTCGTGGTTATCTTGAGGTTATCTTGGGGTTATCTTGAGGTTATCTTGAGATGATTTCGGGGCTCGGCGTCCCTTCGACCCGGTCCACGACCAGGCCTCCTCCACCTTTTTGTTACACACCCCCAGGAAGCAGCCCGTGGCAGCTGTCTAACTCCCAGGTATACCTATTGACTGCTAGGTGAACAGACGCATCAGGGTGAAAGAAACTGTGCCCCCCATTTGTTTCCGCCTCCGCCGGGGATCGAACCCGGAACCTCAGAACTAGGAATCCAAAGCCCTGTCCACTCAGCTCTCAGGCGGCCCTGTCAAGTCAAATAATTATTAGAACCCCTTAATGAGATCTCTATCACAATTCGTAGCAGAAAAAGGGTAAATCACCGGCGGTTTACCTGGAACATACCTGGAGAGGATTCTGGGATGTTTTCCTACGCCAAGAGCCCGGCCTGAGGCCAGCCTCGGAGGCTAGAGAACAGTTTGTGGAATTTTTATTTTAACAAATTTACAGCCACATAATAGGGGGCATTGTTAACAAATTTACAGCCACATGATAGGGGGAATTGTTAACAAATTTACAGCCACATGATAGGGGGAATTGTTAATAAATTTACAGCCACAATAGGGGAATTGTTAACAAATTTACAGCCACATGATAGGGGGAATTGTTAATAAATTTACAGCCACAATAGGGGGAATTGTTAACAAATTTACAGCAACATAATACAACAATACAACAATTTACAGCAACATAATAGGGGAATTGTTAACAAATTTACAGCCACATAATAGGGGGAATTGTTAACAAATTTACAGCCACATAATAGGGGGAATTGTTAACAAATTTACAGCCACATAATAGGGGGAATTGTTAACAAATTTACAGCCACATAATAGGGGGGATTGTTAACAAATTTACAGCCACATAATAGGGGGAATTGCTAACAAATTTACAGCCACATAATAGGGGGAATTGTTAACAAATTTACAGCCACATGATAGGGGGAATTGTTAACATATTTACAGCCACATAATAGGGGGGATTGTTAACAAATTTACAGCCACATGATAGGGGGAATTGTTAACAAATTTACAGCCACATAATAGGGGAGATTGTTAACAAATTTACAGCCACATGATAGGGGGAATTGTTAACAAATTTACAGCCACATAATAGGGGGGATTGTTAACAAATTTACAGCAACATGATAGGGGGAATTGTTAACAAATTTACAGCCACATAATAGGGGGAATTGCTAACAAATTTACAGCAACATAATACAACAATACAACAATACAACAATTTACAGCAACATAGCTAACACGTAAAGCAATCAAGTGATCCTAGGTGTATTATGTTACCTGGTAATTTGTTCCCCCCCCCCCCTCAAAGACTGATCACTATGCTTACAAACCGGTATTTACCCAGGTCTTTCCTAAACCAGTATTTACCCCAGGTCCTTTTGATAACCAGTACATCATTATGCATAATTCAGTATGAAGATTATTGTAGCAGAAAATCATAGTCACCATTATTGCTAGTCCTATCAATTTGTACATGCAATGGAGCGGTAGTTTGACAATCTTCTTGGTTTCCAGATATGGCGACACCCTCGGTGCTGGTCACCTCAGCTGTGCAGAATGTCACTTCGGCGGCCTCTGCTGCCGCCCCTCAGCCACACGCAGCACTCTCACAAGGCGCAGGATCATCGCCACAACCCAAGCCAGTTGCGACTAAGAAAACACCGCTCATTAAGAAGCCCACTGTGCAAGTCGCTTCCTCCTCACTGGCCATCAATGCCCTCAAAGGCAAAATTAAGGTAAAATATTGTAAAATATCAATTATAGTTTTGAATAATTGATGATAATTTCTATATGAGAACTGGAGTTTAATAAACCAAAATTGGTTTTGGATATAAAATTTGTAAACTGGGAATTAATGTACTTGTTATAATATTTGAAATATAATAATATTATTAATTTTTAGGAGCTCAGCCCTATGCTTGTGTATTAAGTAATATATATATATATATATATATATATATATATATATATATATATATATATATATATATATATATATATATATATATATATATATATATATATATATATGTCGTACCTAGTAGCCAGAACGCACTTGTCAGCCTACTATGCAAGGCCCGATTTGCCTAATAGGCCAAGTTTTCATGAATTAATTGTTTTTCGACTACCTAACCTACCTAACCTAACCTAACCTAACTTTTTCTGCTACCTAACCTAACCTAACCTATAAAGATAGGTTAGGTTAGGTAGGGTTGGTTAGGTTCGGTCATATATCAACGTTAATTTTAACTCCAATAAAAAAAATTGACCTCATACATAAGTAAATGGGTAGCTTTATCATTTCATAAGAAAAAAATTAGAGAAAATCTATTATTCAGGAGAACTTGGCTTATTATGCAAATCTGGCCTTGCATAGTAGGCCAAAAAGTGAGTTCTGGCTACTAGGTATGATATATATATATATATATATATATATATATATATATATATATATATATATATATATATATATAGGGGATCTGGTAGCTAAGCAGACAGCGTGCAGGACTCGTAATTCTGTGGCCCGGGTTCGATTCCCGGACCAGGCATAAATAAATGGGCAAAGTTTCTTTCAGCCCTGATGCACCTGTTCACCTAACAGTAAATAGGTACCTGGGATAGACAGCTGTTATAGAGGTGCTTCCTTGGTGTGTGTGTGTGGGAAAAAAAATAACAAATAAATAGTAGTTAGTTACAGTTGAGAGGTGGGCCAAAAGAGCAGAGCTAACTACCAAAAACACTAAAAACAGTACTAACAACAGCAGAGATAGCACCACTCCATAAAGGAGGAAATAAGGCAGAGGCAAAATATTACAGACTGATAGCACTCTCATCACACATCATAAAAATCTTTGAGAGAGTGCTAAGAAGTAAGATCACAAAATACATGGAATCACAGCATCTCCATAACCCCGGACAACATGGTTTCAGAACAGGGCGCTCTTGCCTGTCACAGTTGCTGGACCACTATGATATGGCATTAGATGCTATGGAAGACAAACAAAACGCTGATGTACCTTACCTTGAGGTGCTTCCGGGGCTCAGCGTCCCCGCGGCCCAGTCGTCGACCAGACCTCCTGGTTGCTGGACCGATCAACCAGGCTGTTAGACGCGGCTGCTCGCAGCCTGACGTATGAGTCACAGCCTGGTTGATCAGGTATCCTTTGGAGGTGCTTATCCAGTTCTCTCTTGAACACTGTGAGGGGTTTGCCAGTTATGCCCCTTATGTGTAGTGGAAGTGTGTTGAACAGTCTCGGGCCTCTGATGTTGATAGTTCTCTCTTGAACACTGTGAGGGGTCGGCCAGTTATGTGTAGTGGAAGTGTGTTGAACAGTCTCGGGCCTCTGATGTTGATAGTTCTCTCTTGAACACTGTGAGGGGTCGGCCAGTTATGTCCCTTATGTATAGTGGAAGCGTGTTGAACAGTTTCGAGCCTCTGATGTTGATAGTTCTCTCTTGAACACTGTGAGGGGTCGGCCAGTTATGTGTAGTGGAAGCGTGTTGAACAGTCTCGGGCCTCTGATGTTGATAGTTCTCTCTTGAACACTGTGAGGGGTCGGCCAGTCATGTCCCTTATGTGTAGTGGAAGCGTGTTGAACAGTCTCGGGCCTCTGATGTTGATAGTTCTCTCTTGAACACTGTGAGGGGTCGGCCAGTTATGTCCCTTATGTGTAGCGGGAGCGTGTTGAACAGTCTCGGGCCTCTGATGTTGATAGTTCTCTCTTGAACACTGTGAGGGGTCGGCCAGTTATGTCCCTTATGTGTAGCGGGAGCGTGTTGAACAGTCTCGGGCCTCTGATGTTGAAAGAGTTCTCTCTCAGAGTACCTGTTGCACCTCTGCTTTTCAACGGGGTATTCTGCACATCCTGCCATGTCTTCTGGTCTCATGTGATGTTATTTCCGTGTGCAGGTTTGGGACCAGCCCTTCAAATTTAATTTACCCCTGTAATTTACACAAATTTTGCAAAAGCCTTCAACAAATGTGACCATGGTGTTATTGCACACAAAATGCGTTCAAAAGAAATTACTGGAAAAATAGGCAGATGGATCTACAATTTCCTGATTAACAGAACCCAGTGTAGTTACCTAAGTGTAATTAGCTAAGTGTAGTTACAGGATGAGAGCTACGCTTGTGGTGTCCCGTCTTCCCAGCACACTTTGTCATATAACCTATATATTTGTCATATATATATATATATATATATATATATATATATATATATATATATATATATATATATATATATATATATATATATATATATATATATATATATATAACATATAATTGTCATATGGGGGATGTAGAGGACACAGTGTGTAATAGTCAACAAATTAAAATCTGGTCCATCAACCGTGAAAAGCTCAGGGTACTGTGCTTGCTCCAGTACTTTTTCTCATCCTCATATCAGACATAGACAAGTACACTATCTATAGTATTGTATCTTCCTATGCTGATGACACTAGGATTTTTATGAGAGTAGACAACATAGAGGACACACCAATCCTCCAATCTGATGTAAATCAGGTCTCTCTATGGGCTACAGAAAATAATATGGTGTTTAACGAAGACAAGTTCCAGCTCATGCGCTATGGAAAAAATGAAGATATAAAAATGGAAACCACGTACAAAACTCAGTCAAATCGTAACATAGAATGAAAAGGCAATGTAAAGGATCTGGGTGTACTCATGTCGGAAGACCTTACCTTTAAAGAACACAATAAAGTAGCCGTCACAACTGCAAGAAAAATGACAGGTTGGATAACAAGAACTTTTCACACTAGAGATGCTATACCGATGATGACACTTTTCAAGACGCTTGTGCTCTCTAGAGTGGAGTACTGCTGCACAATGACAGCCCCTTTCAAAGCTGGAGAAATTGCTGACCTGGAGAGCGTGCAGAGATCCTTTACTGCTAGAATCCACTCGGTAAAACATCTAAACTATTGGGACCGACTAAAGAGCCTAAATCTGTATTCTCTTGAGCACAGGCAACAGAGATACATAATAATTTACACGTGGAAAATATTAGAGGGGCTGGTCCCAAACCTGCACACAGGACTGTGTAGGTTTCTAGTACTGGAGGGACAGTTCAAGGAGGTTCCATGGGTGCCCTTGTCTGTTGGTTCCTTGTTGCAGTGGGTATTTTTCTCTATGGGAGGAGTTTTCTTATTCCCTTTCAGTGCATGACTTTGATAACTTGATGGGGACCAGAGTTTATTTCTATGTGCTGTTTGTCTCTTAAAACTTGTCCCATTTCTGTGAAAGTGTAGATTTGCTTGATTCAGTCTCAGATGTACAGGTCTTCTTGCCTGCGGTGCCTGCTTCAGCAGCCTTTCCCAAGATGTTACCTCTATCCTTCAGGATTCTGGACAGCACTTTACCTCATGTACCAGGGACCCGGTTGGCCGAGCGGACAGCACGCTGGACTTGTGGTCCTGTGGTCCCGGGGTCGATCCCGGGCGCTGGTGAGAAACATTGGGCAGAGTTTCTGTCACCCTATGACCCTGTTACCTAGCAGTAAAATAGGTACCTGGGTGTTAGTCAGCTGTCACGGGTTGCTTCCTGGAGGTGGAGGCCTGGTCGAGGACCGGGCCGCGGGGACACTAAAGCCCCGAAATCATCTCAAGATAACCTCAAGATGGTCGAGGACCGGACCGCGGGGACACTAAAGCCCCGAAATCATCTCAAGATAACCTCAAGATGGTCGAGGACCGGGCCGTGGGGACACTAAAGCCCCGAAATCATCTCAAGATAACCTCAAGATGTGTCAACAGGCAGTGCTGGCCGTGGAACTAATGTCTCCATTCCTATATGGCTCCATTCCCTAGTCATGAGGCTCTCACAGTGGATGCTTTTGGCCAGACTGGTCAAGGTGGGAGTTTATATACAGTACCTCTGTTTCCCACTTTAGTTATTGCTCCAGGTACTGTCTAAATTGGAGCCGTTATCGGAGAAGGGGGATCCTTCCGTTTTCTTTGTGGCCAGCTCGGCCTTGGTTTCCGGCTCTTTTCGCCTGGTGTCTGAATCTGGGCATTTTTCTGCAGCTCCGCTTCTATCAGCAGACAGGCCTACCAATCGACCTGAGGTGGTTTCACCTGTACTTTACACATTTGTATGGCAAGCAGGTGGCTGGTTTGTTTGTGTCCCGTCTGCATCTCTCTTTTGGGGTGGCTGTATGAAATTCCTTGGTGCTTGTTTTGCCTCTGTCTCAGTATTGTCTTACATTGGTTTCGGGCAAGACTGTCCTGTCTTTTCTGTTGTGGTTTGATTTGGATTAGATTTTGGATTTATGCCTAATACCATTGCCTCTTATCATTTTTTATTTACACACTGTATACAAGAGTTCTTACATTCTTGTACAGTCACTAGCACACATTGCATTTCAGGCAGGTCCTTAATCCTGATTTTTCCCAGAATACGTCCCGCCATATCGGTTAACAGCCAGATACCCATTTTACTGTTGGGTGAACACAGGCTACAGTTAAGGATGGGCCCACAGTAAATCTTTCCCCAGGCCAGGATACGAACCAAGGCCAAAGCGCTCGTGAAATCTTTGGTGTTAGTGGAACTGCTGTTGCTTGCGTACAGCATTGATATGGTTCTAGCTGTATCAATGCTGACCACCATGCTGCAAGTTATCTCATGCATTCTTTCCCGGGGTGGCATGGTAGTTAACCACATACCGCCCAGGCCAGGTGTTTCAGGGTGAAAAAACTTTGTTTTTCTTGACTATGGACCAAAATAGTTATTTCCATTTAAATTTAATCGTACATTTTTGAGAGTGATTAAATAAATCAAACTCAACTGCCCCTTAATCTGGTGGTATAACATTTATGTCTCACCCCCTATGAGAGACATAGGCTCACTATTAACATCACTTTTGTCATATTCATATCGTCTAGAAATGATCGTATTTATAATTGATTTATTATTTGCAGGTTGGTGAGAAATATGAATCAGGCTTCAGCATGCCCCATGAAGAACTCTGCGAGAACAACGGGCGGGAACTGAAGGTGCTGGTGCTGATCACAACGGCGCCAGACCATGAGAAGCACCGTACGGCTGTGAGACAGACCTGGGGCCACTTTTCAGTGAGGAAGGATGTGGTCATGGCCTTTGTAGTTGGGAGAACCACCAATGCCAATGTTCAGAGCAACATAGACAAGGAGAATGAATTATATGGTGATATTATTCAAGCCAATTTTATTGATCATTATAGTAATCTCACACTGAAGACAATATCTATGTTTGAATGGGTTAAGACATATTGCTCTGAGTCACACTTCATTCTTAAGACTGATGATGATATGTTTATTAACATACCCTTACTTTTAAATTTTATCGACTCGAAGGCAAAGGAGGACCACGTAATGTACGGTCGAATGGCCAAAAGCTGGAAACCTGTAAGGAATAGGAAGAGCAAATATTTTATTGATACTAAAACCTACAGCAAAATAAGTACCCAGACTTTCTCACCGGACCAGCATATCTCTTTACGAGTGATGTCGTAGATGATATATACCAGAAGGCTCTTGACACTACATTCTTTGTTTTGGAAGACGTGCTGCTTACTGGTATAGTAGGGGAAAGTTTGAGAATCAGAAGAGTAGGTGATTCCCGCTTCAGGAATGAAAAAATTAAGCTAACAGATACATGTGGCCTCATGAAAACGATATCAATTCATATGGTTAAATATGAAGAACAGTTCGACATATACAAACGGACATTAGATGGAAAAGCTAAGTGTAAAATTGGATAGCTAAATTCAAATTAGCTCTCTTCCTCTTCTTGAAGAAGTAGATGCTTAATATCGGCAGGTATAAGTTTACCATGTGATAGACAAAATATGATATATGCTCAAAACATGACTCTTTGGAAGTCTGTGATTCTCCGTTTCCTTTAAGTGCGATGGAAATCAAGAGACATTTCCATGGATGTCTAGTCTCTACATCTCACACAGTGATGGTAACATTAACTTATTGTGTAAGTTGCATATACAGTACAGTACCAGGATGTAAATTTTATGACGAATTATTGTAGAAATGAAGAATTTATTCACAGCGATTTGAAAGATTCATGAACTACTGAGCCAAAGATATTACACTACAGAACATGTGATGGTCATCCTCAATCATATTAATATTTATTTTTGTATTGTGTCCTTCACAAGACTTTAGAAACGTTTGGTTAGAAGGAATATTTTGTAAGACCTGTAAGGAAAGTATAGTAGAGGATTTTTGCAAAATGCTAAATGACTTTTCTTAATAATACCATTTCATCGTGCATTTCTAAGGTCTCCTTTTCTCTCTTTTGGTTATATTGAACAAAAGTGAAGGGCTCATTGTTTCAGTAACTGTTCAATAATGATGAGTCTTTTATTGATAAGGTGCTACCCCTCTCTCTCTCTCAGCGAAGGTTAGTGCATTTATTGATAAGGTGCTACCCTCTCTCTCTCTCTCAGCGAAGGTTAGTGCATTTATTGATAAGGTGCTACCTCTCTCTCTCTCTCTCACGAAGGTTAGTGCGTTTATTGATAAGGTGCTACCTCTCTCTCTCTCTCTCTCAGCGAAGGTTAGTGCGTTTATTGATAAGGTGCTACCCCTCTCTCTCTCAGCGAAGGTTAGTGCATTTTAAAGCGCGAGTGAGTACAGGGTTTCATCCTACACAGGGTTCTGTGTAGGTGAAGTTCTCTCTCTTACAAATGTTTTACCATTACATAGTTTCAGTGAAAAAGTGAACATTTTTATACATACATATATTATATATGACAGCGTCAGACCACTGTTTCAATTCTTCCTCCGTGGTCTGACACTGTCACATTTTTCATCACGTGTTAATTTCGGAATTTCCACACACGCACACACACACACACACACACACACACACACACACACACACACACATATATATATATATATATATATATATATATATATATATATATATAGGGAAGGGAGTACCACCTCTGGCTGGAAGAAGGGGGACCCATAGCCTCGGAGGAAACCACGCATAACGCATTAGAGGGAATGTTTAGATCCCCTCCAATACAGTTTCTGTGTGCTTTTCACCTACCACCTCTTAACTTTTTTGTGGTGCTTATTATGTATATATATATATTATATATATATATTTATATATATTATATATATAATATATATAATATATATATATATATATATATATATATCTTTTTTTCTTTAGCACACAGTTACATGCCATATATTATCAGACTCCTTTTTACTGTTTAATTAATCAGATTATAAAATAATATTGAATAATCATTGTTTGGGGGCAGCCAGTTTACACATCCTAGGCTCGTATGCCCTCCTAACCCCCCCCCACCCCACGTCCCCCCCTAGCACCCCCCCCCCCCTCCCCCCAGTTATATTACATATCTTTTTTTAAATTATTCAGATTTAATTTGAAGTTCTTTTTAATTATCAGGTTTTTGTCGGGTTTATTAGACATTGCTTCTCTCCTCTTAATATTTTTTCAACTTTTTATGCAAGCATATTATAATTTGTGCTGCAAGTTATAATGCTGTTATTTAATGCACTTTTTTGCCATAAGTGTATAATATACAATATATAATATTAAATAAGAAATTATAGGTCAAATATTTTCTTTGACGTAAAATTGGGTTTATTAGGTAACCAGTAAGACTAGTAAATATTGCTAATTGGTTTATTAGGTAATTAGTAAGACTAGTAAATATTGCTAATTGGNACCTGATCAACCGGGTTGTGATTTATTCATCAAAGTGCGTGTAGCCGCATCTTAATGCCTCATAATCAGCTTAATCCGGAATCCCGACGGGTTTTCTCTTGCGCAATTTCTCTCTCTCTTGTCTCTTGTCGCTTCTTCGTTTATCATCGCATCCTCGCGTCGCTCCCTGTTCCAGTGTTACTTATCAGTGGCTGTTCTATCCTTGGTGGGGAGAGTAGGTCTTAGTTACACACAGAAACCACAATAGCATGATGCATCAAATGAACAAATCCACCAAGGACCGTGATGAGGATTCGAACCTACGTCCGGGGCATCCCAAACGCTGCCTTAAGATCTGCCCGGATCCAGGTAAGTTCAGTAGAACTTCTGGTTTCAAACTATTTTCAATCATGTCGTAGCTCGGTCGATTGAGGCAGCGTTGGGATGCTCTCGGATGTAGGTTCGAATCCTCGTCACGGTCCTTGTGGATTTGTTCAGTTCTAGGTTATCTAACAAAATTATTTTGCCTCGGCATTTCATGTTTGTGTGTTTCAGTTAAGTTTACGAAAATTTAACTCGCCCAGAACGCAGTTTGTGTTCAGTTAAATTTACGAAATTTCAGTCGCTCATAACGCAGTTTGTGTTCAGTTTAATTTTACGAAAATTTCAGTCGCCCATAACGCAGAGGTTATTATACATAGATGACATGTGTGTCGCTCACATGATCCGCCGTATCATTACCTTTTTAATCAGTTTAATCCTCAAGTCGACAACGACTTGAGAATGGTCCAGGACGGACCGAAACGTCGTGGTCGCCCCTTCACCTTCTAGTGTGTGGTCTGGTCAACATTCTTTAGCCCCGTTATTGTGACTCCTCGCCTGCTTGATCCTCATTGTCTCTGCATGTGCCTCTTCATTCTTGATGTTACGTTGTCTTCGGACCAATATCTTGTCTACATTATGTCAACATTTTGATATATCATAAGTGGTATTCTGCTAACAGTTCCCTGACTGAACGTCCATCAATGTGACTGAAATTGTAAATACATTCACCATGCTCAATATACAAGTTATATCGTCCATTTGATACATAGTACACGAGCTATTTCCAGAGTACGACTCAAGGGAGCTCCGTGTATGTCCATCTTTCTTATTACTCTTTTGAAAGCAAAACAAAAATTGATTTTTTGTTTTAGTTTGGCATATATTCATACACCGCCAGACTCCGAGTTAGCATACGCGAGTATACTGGTGTCATATATTCATACACCGCCAGACTCCGAGTTAGCATACGCGAGTATACTGATGTAATGTGTATTGAAGGTATTGGGTTAAGCACCCACTGTGAAAGGTCATTTATTTTAACCATTACAAGTCCTGGAGTGGCTACCACAACCACCACCACCCTTGGTGGTGGTTGGTGAACACCACATCAACCAGCCTACATGCTGATTGGTGTAGCCAGAAGGCTCAGAGCTCCACTACCACCCTGACGCCATCTGCCACTATTTCTGCCCACAGTTTTCCTTCAGTTTGAGCATTTTTTTTCGATTCTCTGTTGATTTACATTCTTGTAGTGTTTTGTATAGTGTAGATATGATAGAGCCCAATAGGCTCAGGAACCTGTACATCTGTTGTTTAACGGTGGAGAGGCGGGACCAAAGAGCCAGAGCTCAACCCCCACAGCAAGCACAACTAGGTGAGTACACACACACTCTCACACACACACACACACACACACCACACACACACACACACACACACACACACACACACACACACACACACACACACACACACACCACACACACACACACACACACACACACACACACACACACACACACACACCACACACACACACACACACACACACACACACACACACACACACACACACACACACACACACACACACACCCCACACCCACACACCCCACACACACACACACACACACCCACACACACACACACACACACACCACACACACACACACACCCACACACCACACACACACACACACACACAAAATGTGTTAGGTCGTCACCTTTGAAGGCATAGCGGTGCCCAACCATGAGTAAATGTTGATACTGAGTACCTAGGTACCTGGCAGAGGCACGCACACACACACACACGCACACACACACACACGCACACACACACACGCACACACACACACACACACACACGCACACACACACACACACAGAGGCGGGCCGAAAGAGCCAGAGCTCAACCCCCGCAAGCACATCTAGGTGAATACACAGTATGCGAACAAGCCTGAATGGTCCCCAGGACTATATGCAACTGAGAACTCGCACCCGAGAAGTGACTCGAACCCATACTGCCAGCAGCACTCTGCAAGTGGTGTACAGGTCACCTTAACTAAACCCTTTGCAACTGGCCTTGTACACCAGTTGCAGAGCCTGGCAGTAAGGGGAGACATGATCACTTCCTACAAAATCCTCAGAGGAATTGACAGGGGGGTAGATAAACAGTTTAACACGGGTGGGACACGAACCAGGGGACACAGGTGGAAACTGAGTACCCACATGAGCCACAGGGACGTTAGAAATCAACTTTTGTCAGTGTCAGAGTACAGGTGGAACACATTGGGCAGTGATGAGGCTGACTCCATACACAGTTTATAATGTAGATATGACAGAGCCCAATAGGCTCAGGAACCTGTACACCAGTTAACTGCCAGTTGAGAGGCGGGACCAAAGAGCCAGAGCCCAACCCCCCCAGCAGGGTAAGTGTAGGGGGTAGCGACAGATGTGGCCACATCTGTCAACACTATCGCCCCACTGAGCCACAAACCCCGACCCATTAAAGCCAGTCCCGTTCACTACATCGTGAGAGATGTAGGCGCAACCTTTTGGGCACAGATCGATTACCCGTTGTGGACAGGATGGTGGAGTGGGGGGTGTGGATAGGACCCCTATCCTGCGTGGACAGGATGGTGGAGGGGGGGTGGATAGGACCCCTATCCTGCGTGGACAGGATGGTGGAGGGGGGTGGATAGGACCCCTATCCTGCGTGGACAGGATGGTGGAGGGGGGTGGATAGGACCCCTATCCTGCGTGGACAGGATGGTGGAGGGGGGTGGATAGGACCCCTATCCTCCGTGGACAGGGGCTAGACAGCTCTAATGATCGCAAAGTTCACTAATGTATTGAACAATAGGTCTTAGCACACCACTAACTCACTCCGTGGGGGACAGAACTCCAGGTCTTGTCAACCCTATTAGGCCTATTCTGGCAGGATTTGGCTCAATTCTGCTTCTTGTAGGCCTATCCAGCATCATTTAGGCCTATTTTCAATACTTTAATATTGACGAGAAATGTAAGCAATTTCTTCAAGACAATTATTTCATTGACTTGATGATAAAGGATTTGCCCAAACGCTTCTGGCAAAGTCTGGAGTCATGAAATATTATTGAAAATGTTATTTTTTGATAAAAAATATTTTTTTCTTCAAGACTTTGAGGCATTTTGCAACAATTTGTCGCGCCACCCCCACTCGAATCCCGGCCCCCAACCGTAGGCCAAGCCATTCTGTCAAAAAAATCCACCCCCCTTACCCACTTGAAGACACTACCACGCTTTTTCCCCCCTCTCACTGTCAAACCTGGTGGCTGTTGGGTGCAGCACCGGCAGTAATGATTGTGCAAACAGTATTAATAGTTGTAGCAGGACAAGTAGTGGTTGTAGTTACTCCTAGTCTAACCCAGGTAAGTGTAGAGTAGTGTTATCTTTATATATCTTTAGAATATAGCTAACTTTTAAACTAATCTCTTTATTGCCTGAAAGATTACAGTGTATACATTATATAGTGCCGGATCAACCAGGCTGTGGTGGGCATGTGGGCCTGCGGGCCGCTCCAAGCAATGTGTTATAGGGTGTGTGGTTATCATGAGGTTATCATATGGTTATCTTGAGATATCAGTGGCCCCTGCTATCC
>WNGS01008617.1:37305-48610 GCA_020271785.1 Procambarus virginalis
AGAGAGAGAGAGAAAAACCTAGAACTAGAGAGAGAGAGAAGAGAAAAAGCTAGAACTAGAAAGAAAAAAAACAAGAGAATGAAAGAAAGAGAAGAAAGAAGTCAAGAAAAAGAAAGGGAAATGAAACGTTTGGAAATAGAAAAGGAGAGAGAACGAAAGGAGCGAGAAAGAAGAGAAAGAGAGGAGCGAGAAAGAAGAGAAAGAGAGGAGCGAGAAAGAAGAGAAAGAGAGGAGCGAGAAAGAGAAGAAAAAGAGCGAGAAAGGCAACACGAATGGAAGTGCTAAGATTAGGTAGTAGGAGGTAAAACTAGTCTAAGATTAGGTAGTAGGAGGTAAAAGTGGTTTTGAGCCAGTGAGGAACATTTAAATGGTTCCTAAGTTCAAGGAAAAAGGAAGTCTCACAGTTCTTTGCTGCTTTCCGAGAAGGTAGCTGCACGTTGGAGTGACCGAGAGAGAATTGGGTCATTATGATCCAATCCGTGTTGACTGGAAGACCCAAATCGCATACTCCACATACATGGAGGCCTTGAGTGCAGCAGCCACTGTGGTGGAAGAATATAGTCTAACACATCGACCCTCTACCAGGTATGTTCCGAAAAGCTACCCAAAACTATTTGGCAAGTATAAGCCGGAAGAAGAGAGAACCGTCCCACGTAGTGCTGTGAAGGCGCCCCAGGTAGTCCAAGACGGACTAGTCCTAGCAGTCCAAAACGACTTAGTCGTAGGAGGGACATTGTGTGTTGGACCTGTGAGTTGCTGCTAAGTGTCGAGGGTGGAGAGGTAATGACCCTCATAGTTATGCTGGTGAGTTCTGGGACACCACCAGTAGACACCCAGTCTCTAGGGATGAATAGAGAGCAACAAGATTGTTTGCCCCTTACACATCAAGAGGGTATGTCTCGAGTGATCAGACAGGCAGGTGTGTAGTGGTGCTCAGAGATAGTGGGGCAGCCAAGTCTCTGATTTGAGACACTCGTTACCCCAAGGAAGTGCGGACTGATGGGAAACAAAGGGTTATTTTAGATGGGTTTCCCTCGACGAGGTACGTTGCCCCCTTAGTAGAAATACACTTGGAATAGCAGTATTTCCGTGGCAAGAGTTTGTGGTAGTAGTTGATCATCTTCCTATAGAGGGATTAGAGGACATAGTGGCCAACGACTTGACGACGGGTCTGGACAGTAACCATCCCATGGTTGGTGACGACCCGGTTGAAGAAGTGGTAAGACCTTTAGTGAAGCACAAACCAGATCCCAAGTACAGACGAAGTTGAAATCAAGTGACATGTTAACCCTATATCTACCATACAGGTTGTTGAGAACACTCCAACACATTCTCCTGACTCTACTCACGAACCGAAGCATTAGGCTAGAGCAACATGGATAACTGAGCCAGAGAAGGGACCATGCATGCAAGCACACAGATACCCAGAGTGTGGTGGGATGAACAACGGGTACCTGCAAGTGGATTCACCGAGTGATGGACACTGCTAGTGTTATGTGTCCTGAGTAAAAGAGACTTTGTTCATCTGTATAGTAATAGTTTAATAATATAATATATATATGGTAAAGAGAATCGTGTGTTGTATCCCTCTCCCCCCCCCCCTATTTCTTTATTGCGCTACTACTTGATACAGCCAGCTCTTGAAAGCTGACAACCAACTTGGGGTTGCATATAGTAAAAGAGTTCATAAGAGCAAGAACCCGGTTACTGGCCCTAAGTGGCCATAACATAATAGCATGTGTGCTGCTCCGTCACTCTACACTGCAGCTGTACACACAATCTGGGACTGCGAGACACAATGCAGCATCTCTCTCTCCACCTGACTGAGAGATAATGCACACTTAGCACACACCTGGTGACTCTGCAGTCAGCATCTGAGGTGTGGAGAAGGTCAAACATTCTACACCTCACTATGAATGCAGGATCGAGTTATTGAGCCAGACGGCACTTCCGCAGTGCTTCTCCCCTCACCGACCCCAGGACCGTGTCCGCCACTCACACATAATGCGGTAGGAAGCTTCAGTGAGTGACTAGCGGTCAGTTAAGCCGTGCAGCAGGCGGTCTAAACCCTTACTAGATGTGTGGTTCCCATGTACACCACTCCTTCTTGCTTTCATTGTTCTCTGAAAGAAGACATTTGTAATGATCCATTAATAATTATCCTTGATAGGAATTGTTGACAAGTGAAGAGCATTATTTCTCTGCATATATTGACTGGGAGCTTTAGTACTGAGCAATGTTCTGGGTTAGAATATACTTGCTGGTTGGTCAGTAAGGTCTTGTGGCAGCGATATTAACCCTTCTGAGGTTGACAGGCCTTAAGCCCAACAATAAACTAATGAATTGTATATATTTATACATTTATTCTTGCAGTGAGGCTAGAAAATCATCTTGAAAATAATTATTAAACCGCATATTGACTTTAGGGACACAGTAGGTTCAACAGATCTCTGTCTGCAGATCACTACAAAATTTAACGTGTCTTGATTATGGAGGAAACATGTGAGTGTGCAGGACGGACCGAAACGTCGTCTGGTCTTCATTTTCAGAAGTGTGAGTGTGAACTCTTCAGTCACGTTTCTCTCATCGCCTTCAATATGGTGGAGCCTTTGATAAACTCTGGCACACAGGACCTGTGGCCAGCTTGAGTGTTGCTTCAACAGCTTCATGTTGCCTTCAGTAATTATTCCTTCGACCAACAGTCCAACAAACCATTTTCGACCACTCGAACTATGCCAGACGATGAGAGCCTCAGGGTAATCACGGAGGCTTCAATGACCTCGTTAATGCTCATGATTCCAATCTCTCCTTTTAATGCAGACTTAAAAGTAATCATAAAACACATTAGTTAACATTAACATAACAATGACTCCGGGGCTGTGCCCATGACGCTCTCCCTCACCATAATCTCATTTATATGATATATTCAAGAGTTCTTACCTTCATGTAGAGCCACCAGCACGCATAGCGGTGCGGGCAGGTCGTTCATGTAGAGCCAGCAGCACGCATAGCGGTGCGGGCAGGTCCTTCATGTAGAGCCAGCAGCACGCATAGCGGTGCGGGCAGGTCGTTCATGTAGAGCCACCAGCACGCATAGCGGTGCGGGCAGGTCGTTCATGTACAGCAGCAGCACGCATAGCGGTGCGGGCAGGTCCTTCATGTAGAGCCAGCAGCACGCATAGCGGTGCGGGCAGGTCCTTCATGTAGAGCCAGCAGCACGCATAGCGGTGCGGGCAGGTCCTTCATGTAGAGCCAGCAGCACGCATAGCGGTGCGGGCAGGTCGTTCATGTAGAGCACCAGCACGCATAGCGGTGCGGGCAGGTCGTTCATGTAGACCACCAGCACGCATAGCGGTGCGGGCAGGTCGTTCATGTACAGCCAGCAGCACGCATAGCGGTGCGGGCAGGTCCTTCATGTAGAGCCACCAGCACGCATAGCGGTGCGGGCAGGTCCTTCATGTAGAGCCAGCAGCACGCATAGCGGTGCGGGCAGGTCCTTCATGTAGAGCCAGCAGCACGCATAGCGGTGCGGGCAGGTCCTTCATGTAGAGCCAGCAGCACGCATAGCGGTGCGGGCAGGTCCTTCATGTAGAGCCAGCAGCACGCATAGCGGTGCGGGCAGGTCCTTCATGTAGAGCCACCAGCACGCATAGCGGTGCGGGCAGGTCCTTCATGTAGAGCCAGCAGCACGCATAGCGGTGCGGGCAGGTCCTTCATGTAGAGCCACCAGCACGCATAGCGGTGCGGGCAGGTCCTTCATGTAGAGCCACCAGCACGCATAGCGGTGCGGGCAGGTCCTTCATGTAGAGCCACCAGCACGCATAGCGGTGCGGGCAGGTCCTTCATGTACAGCCCCAGCACGCATAGCGGTGCGGGCAGGTCCTTCATGTAGAGCCAGCAGCACGCATAGCGGTGCGGGCAGGTCCTTCATGTAGAGCCACCAGCACGCATAGCGGTGCGGGCAGGTCCTTCATGTAGAGCCACCAGCACGCATAGCGGTGCGGGCAGGTCCTTCATGTAGAGCCAGCAGCACGCATAGCGGTGCGGGCAGGTCCTTCATGTAGAGCCACCAGCACGCATAGCGGTGCGGGCAGGTCCTTCATGTAGAGCCAGCAGCACGCATAGCGGTGCGGGCAGGTCCTTCATGTAGAGCCAGCAGCACGCATAGCGGTGCGGGCAGGTCCTTCATGTAGAGCCACCAGCACGCATAGCGGTGCGGGCAGGTCCTTCATGTAGAGCCACCAGCACGCATAGCGGTGCGGGCAGGTCCTTCATGTAGAGCCAGCAGCACGCATAGCGGTGCGGGCAGGTCCTTCATGTAGAGCCAGCAGCACGCATAGCGGTGCGGGCAGGTCCTTCATGTAGAGCCACCAGCACGCATAGCGGTGCGGGCAGGTCCTTCATGTAGAGCCACCAGCACGCATAGCGGTGCGGGCAGGTCCTTCATGTACAGCCACCAGCACGCATAGCGGTGCGGGCAGGTCCTTCATGTAGAGCCAGCAGCACGCATAGCGGTGCGGGCAGGTCCTTCATGTAGAGCCACCAGCACGCATAGCGGTGCGGGCAGGTCCTTAATCCTAATGTTCCCTGCAACACCACCCGCCAATCGTTTACCAACCAGGTACCCATTCACTGCTGGGGTGAGCAGAGGCTACGTTAAGGATTGGCGCCTAGTTAATCCTCCCTGGCCAGGATACGAACCAAGGTCAAAGCGCTCGAGAGGCGCGGAGCGAGTGTTTTACCACTGAGTGACGCGGACTGCATCTCTTATCTGTCATATCATATCTGTTATCACAGATATGTTCTCTTTGTGTCTGTTATCACGCGGGGGCAAACTTAGGGGAAGAGATTGATCAAAATCTGTTAATTGCACGATGTTGAATGTAATATGAGGAATTCATACTGTTAATCATCATAAATGGTCGATGAGCAGGATCGCTCATCAAGATTCTATAGAGTGTATAACCTCTGCTTTTGCATTCTTGTTTGCTGCCTTATCTAAATTGATTAGATAAAATCCAAGATAGAGCCACACACCTAATGTGTGATAGATCTATCTATCACTGAGAGTGCATATGCGAATGTTCAGAAATTTTATCATAATTCACACAACCGAAATTTCTCTTTTAGTCAGCCTCCATCCATATAAAGTATAGTCCTTCTGGCTTATAAGACCCTGTGCTTATGGTTGTCATGCATAGCACAGTGTTTGTTGAAATTACAAGCATCAGAAGCTATTCTGCCCACATCACCTCGGTGTGTGTGGTGTGTGTGCAAGCTTGCAGAAGTCAAGTGGAGAAGACAAGATCCGCCGCTGATGGCACATTAAACACCTCACACTTTTGGACACAACGGTGCCAAAGGCTTAGGCTTGCATTGTTAACTCTGCCAGTAACAAAGGCCCATAACTGACATGTCTAGTTAAGATCAGCACCGGGAGAATGTGGAAGCATCCTACAGCCCAGCAAGCCCCCCCCCCCCCCAGCTCCTGTGCAATTCATTCTGACGACAGCGTTAGCCTAGCAAGGTTCCCTCTCCTCTCTCAAGGCCAAAAACACAGGGGTGAACTTTATGTTTCAACTGCCTAGTTAACGTCTATGATAACCCAGTCACAGAGGTACTAGACTCTACCGTTGTTCACACATACACACATGAGGAACTCCTACCCTTGTACTTCCCTCCTGATACAATATAAGGGTATACAACAAATACTTTGACTATATGAATAAGTTTTATCATAGAGGATGTCGCCTGTTCCTATCCAACGTTGCCACGTGTCCTGTAGATACCTCAGCTTCAGTCTCACAACCATATACTGGAGGCCTGGGTCTCCTTCACTAGGGCAACAGTGTGGTGTGTTACAAGTGCTCTGTCATCTGTTGAGTGTCACATATGTGTCCTCACCACGTCCCCTCTGTGTATGTAACCTGTCAGCCGTAGCTCAGGTGTTTTGATCATTTTTGCACATGCAGAGCCTTGAGGTCTCCAGCAGAGCGCCACTGAGCCACTGATCAATATTCAAGTGAATCTCGAGACTGTTGGGATGAGAACAACGTCCATACAAGGAAGTGTAAAGATTAAAGCCACTGTTAGTACTAACTCCCTACACTCCCTACACACACGGACACTCCCTACACACACGGACACTCCCTACACTCCCTACACACGGACACTCCCTACACTCCCTACACACATGGACACTCCCTACACTCCCTACACACACGGACACTCCCTACACTCCCTACACACACGGACATCCCTACACTCCCTACACACAAGGACACTCCCTACACTCCCTACACACACGGACACTCCCTACACTCCCTACACTCCTACACCCACACGGACACTCCCTACACTCCCTACACTCCCTACACACACACGGACACTCCCTACACTCCTACACACACGGACACTCCCTACACTCCCTACACACATGGACACTCCCTACACTCCCTACACACACGGACATCCTACACTCCCTACACACACGGACAGCTACACTCCCTACACACACGGACACTCCCTACACTCCCTACACCACGGACACTCCCTACACTCCCTACACTCCCTACACACACACGGACACTCACCACTCCCTACACTCCCTACACACACACGGACACTCCTACACTCCCTACACACACGGACACTCCCTACACTCCCTACACACACGGACACTCCCTACACTCCCTACACAAACGGACACTCCCTACACACACGGACACTCCCTACACTCCCTACACACACACGGACACTCCCTACACACATGGACACTCCCTACACACATGGACACTCCCTACACACATGGACACTCCCTACACTCTACACACATGGACACTCCCTACACTCCCTACACACATGGACACTCCCTACACTCCCTACACACACACGGACACTCCCTACACTCCCTACACACACACGGACACTCCCTACACTCCCTACACACACCGGACACTCCCTACACACATGGACACTCCCTACACACATGGACACTCCCTACACACATGGACACTCCCTACACTCCCTACACACCACGGACACTCCCTACACTCCCTACACCACACGGACACTCCCTACACACACACACGGACACTCCCTACACACACGGACACTCCCTACACTCCCTACACACACACACGGACACTCCCTACACACACGGACACTCCCTACACTCCCTACACACACGGACACTCCCTACACACACACACGGACACTCCCTACACTCACACCACACGGACACCCCTACACACAGGACACTCCCTACACACACGGACACTCCCTACACACACGGACACTCCCTACACACACGGACACTCCTACACACACGGACACTCCCTACACACACACACGGACACTACTACAACACACACACGGACACTCCCTACACACACACACGGACACTCCTACACTCCCTACACACATGGACACTCCCTACACTCCCTACACGCACGGACTCCCTACACACACGGACACTCCTTACACGCCACTTCCAATCCCAACATATTGCTAAATAAATAATGTCATAGGTAATAATAGCTTAATGAGTCTGTTTCATGATCATAGGAGGAATGACTACGTAATTATAAGCAACAGTTAACAATCTTTGTTATCGTAGGACTTATATATAGAGGTCAATGGATGATTATAGATTTCTATAACAAATGCTAGCAAGATCGCAGTTCCACTTTACAGTAACCTCGGGTAAGGCACACCAAAAGTAATCATTATGCACATAGTCCAGCAGTTCTGCTACGGTTTCCTAACATCAAAAAAACTGTTGAATTAAAGCACCTTATCTGATTTAACCTATTAAAGGACTCAAAACAGAAAACGGAAGAGTATGGGCCACTCCGCGAGCCGCGTTTTCTAACCTTGCCGAGTAAGCGGACGACTCAACCAGAAAACGGAACAGTACGTCTCTTTTTGTGAGTCGATTCATTTCAAATTACGTCAAAATTTGGCCATAGTGAGCAAGAAGAGCAACAATGGCCACTTAGCAGGGAGATGCAGCGCCCTCACAAGTCTTAGTGTGGAGATGTATGTATATATAATATATATATATCTTATATTATAATATCTATATAATATTATATATATATATATATATATATATTATATGTTGTAATATATATATATATATATATATAATATATATTATATATATTATATATATATATATATATATATATATATATATATAATGTCAGGTATGTTGGCGACATTTTACACAGGTACCTGATGTCAGACATCTGCAGGAGCTGAAAGAGGCGTTTGAGCAGAATTCTGTGTTGCGTTTCACTTACGAGATGGAGAAGGATGGGAAGCTACCCTTTCTAGATGTAACAGTCATGGAAAGGAACGGAGGTTTCCACACTGCAGTCTACACTAAGGAAACAAGCATAGGAATGTGCCTAAATGCCAACAGTGACTGCCCAGACAGGTACAAGAGGAGTGTTGTTAACGCTTATGTCGACCGTGCTCTTCAGCCAGAGCTCAGGATGGAAGCAAGTCGATGAAGAACTCTGTAGGGTAAGGCAGGTCCTAGTCACACACGGCTTCTCCAATGGTTTCATTGAAGACATCATAAGAAGGAAGTGAAACGCCATGCAACCTCTGAAGAGAACAACTACTACACCTATACCCCTATTAGACTATTTTACAGGAACTTCTTCTCCACAGCTCATAAACGGAGGAAAGGTTCCTGAAAGATATAGTTATAGAAAACGTTATCCCTACAGACAAAAATCAGAAGATACAATTGACGATTTACTATAAACAACAAAAAACTTCCAACCTACTCATGAGAAACTCTCAGGTCACAAAGCAGAAACGCTTTGAAAGAGACCAATGTCGTCTATGCCTTCAAATGCCCACTTGGGGACTGTAAGCCCCAAAGAACTCAGTATATAGGCAAGACAAACAACATCTTTTCCAGGCGATTAACGATGCATAAGCAACAGGGCTCTATCAAGGAACATATAATCTTTCCCACAACCAAACCATCACCAGAGAAATCTTAAAAACAACACAGAAATCATTGATAGATACAGCGACAGCAGGCAGCTTGACATCTGCGAGGCTAACATCAAGAAGTCAACACAGCAATCAACAGCCAATTAACGCACAACTATATTCTACCCACTTCAAGACTCCGCTCCAATATAGAAACATCAAGAAATATGGGCCAATAGGCCTTCTGCAGTTCTATTGGTACCAACTTCTACTTCTACAAATCTATACCCCGTTTTCATGTTCTGTGTTTCACCCCACTATTGTTTACATCACCTCACCCAAATGCAGGTATAAGAGCCAATGTTGTTTCATAAAGCATAAGTTGTGTAGATAAACTAAAGTCTTTGAAAATGTAATAAGTTTACGAAACGCGCTCAAGTGTCGCGTCAGACAAAGATAAAAATGAATTTTGGAGAATTGATTTTTATTTACTGTCACCAGTAAAAAGAAACAAAGGAAAATAGAGAAAATTGTGTTAGAATTATAATCTTACTTTTTCGGTCATATTTAATAATATATGTCTACAGGAAAGACTGCTACCAAAATATACCAATATATATATATATATATATATATATAATATATATATATATAATATATATATATATAGATGAATGAAAACTCACACCCCAAGAAGTGACTCGAACCCATACTCTCAGGAGCAACGCAACTGGTATGTACAGACGCCTTAAACCACTTGACCATCACGACGGACATATGAGGTGATAGCCGAAGCTATTTGAACACCTCACCGCCGCACTCGGATGGTTATCTTGGGCATAGCATTTTACCCAAATCACCTCATTCTGATTGAGGTGATTTGGTAAAATGCTATGCCCAAGATAACCATCCGAGTGCCGGCGGTGAGGTGGTTCAAATAGCTTGCTATCACCTCATTATGTCTGGTCGTGATGGTCAAGTGGTTTAAGGGTCTTGTACATACCAGTTGCGTTGCTCCTGGGAGTATGGATTCGAGTCACTTGGGGTGTGAGTTTTCATTCGCATATAGTCCTGGGGACCATTCAGGCTTGTTCGCATTTGTGTTCCTCACGTGTGCCCCAAAGAATGAGGTGATTTGGTAAAATGCTATGCCCAAGATAACCATCCGAGTGCCGGCGGTGAGGTGGTTCAAATAGCTTCGGCTATCACCTCATTATGTCGGTCGTGATGGTCAAGTGGTTTAAGGCGTCTGTACATACCAGTTGCGTTGCTCCTGGGAGTATGGGTTCGAGTCACTTCTGGGGTGTGAGTTTCATTCGCATATAGTCCTGGGGACCATTCAGGCTTGTTCCATTTGTGTCCTCACGTGTGCCCAAAGAATGAGGTGATTTGGTAAAATGCTATGCCAAGAAACCATCCGAGTGCCGGCGGTGAGGTGTTCAAATAGCTTCGGCTATCACCTCATTATGTCCGGTCGTGATGGTCAAGTGGTTTTAAGGCGTCTTGTACATACCAGTTGCGTTGCTCCTGGGAGTATGGGTTCGAGTCACTTCTGGGGTGTGAGTTTTCATTCGCATATAGTCCTGGGGACCATTCAGGCTTGTTCGCATTTGTGTCCTCACGTGTGCCCCAAAGAATGAGGTGATTTGGTAAAATGCTATGCCAAGATAACCATCCGAGTGCCGGCGGTGAGGTGGTTCAAATAGCTTCGGCTATCACCTCATTATGTCGGTCGTGATGGTCAAGTGGTTTAAGGCGTCTGTACATACCAGTTGCGTTGCTCCTGGAGTATGGGTTCGAGTCACTTCTGGGTGTGAGTTTTGATTCGCATACAGTCCTGGGGACCATTCAGGCTTGTTCCCATTTGTGTTCCTCACGTGTGCCCCAAAGAATTGGTGATTGGTAAAATGCTATGCCCAAGATAACCATCCGAGTGCCGGCGGTGAGGTGGTTCAAATAGCTTCGGCTATCACCTCATTATGTCCGGTCGTGATGGTCAAGTGGTTTAAGGCGTCTTGTACATACCAGTTGCGTTTCTCCTGGGAGTATGGGTTCGAGTCACTTCTGGGGTGTGAGTTTTCATTCGCATATAGTCCTGGGGACCATTCAGGCTTGTTCGCATATATATATATATATATATATATATATATATATATATATATATATATAACTATATATATATATATATATATATGCAATTGACGATCACTAAACAATGATCATTTTATGCGGAAAAACCACAAAGAATGGAGAAGAGAGATGAACGTTTCGACTCGCGAAAGTCGTTGTCAACATCAGACTGTTGACAACTGATGTTGTCTGACTCTCAGTCTGATGTTGACAACGACTT
>WNGS01008618.1:0-17003 GCA_020271785.1 Procambarus virginalis
TTACTGCCTCCTGACACTTTTGGGTGACATAGTCATCATATCTTGTACAGACTTAGCTCTGAGGTCTGTGTCACAAGGTATTTCCCTTAGGAAGCTTCTCATCTCCTCATAATTTCCCTTTCGGTATGTCAGCCTTTTGTTTCCTAGTTCTTTTTCGGGGAGGATAATTCCTAGCTCTACCAGGTACTCAAAGTTCAATACACTGTGGTCACTCATTCTCAAGGGTGCTTCCATCTTAACTTCCCTTATATCCCACTCATTTAGGGTAAATATCAGATCAAGCATTGCTGGTTCATCTTCTCTCATTCTTGTTGGTTCCTTGATGTGCTGGCTTAGAAAGTTTCTTGTTGCCACGTCCAGCAGCTTAGCTCTCCATGTTTCTGGTCCTCCATGCGGGTCTCTGTTCTGTCAATCTATCTTCCCGTGGTTGAAGTCTCCCATGATTAGTAGTCCAGATCCATTCCTGCTAGCAACGGAAGCTGCTCTCTCTATTATGTTAATGGTGGCCATATTGTTTCTATCATATTCCTGTCTGGGTCTGCTGTCATTTGGTGGGGATTTTATATGACTACGATGTGTGGATGTGTGGGTGGGAGTTGTGTGGGGTAGGGGATGTGTGGGTGGGTGATATGTATGGGTGGGGTGATGTGTGTGGGTTGGTGATGTGTGGATGGGTGATGTGTGGGGTGGGGGATGTGTGAGTTGGTGAGGTCAGACCCAAGTGATGTATATACCTCAAGTTAACACGACGCTGCCTTCTCAAAGTTCATCAACTTTAAACTAAGCGAAGATGTTTCAAGTCTTAAGTTCATAAGACGGGAAGAAGTTCAATACCCGGCAGGAGACCTATCACAACACCAAGATTACATTTGTCAACAGTGGTTTGTGTTCACTTTGAACGTTGCAAGGCAGGCAGGCAGGGAGGCAGGCAGGGAGGCAGGCAGGGAGGCAGGCAAGCAGGGAGGCAGGCAAGCAGGGAGGCAGGCAGGGAGGCAGTCAGGCAGGGAGGCAGGCAGGGAGGCAGTCAGGCAGGGAGGCAGGCAGGGAGGCAGGCAAGCTGGGAGGCAGGAAGGGAGGCAGGCAGGCAGGCAGGCAGGCAGGCAGGCAGGCAGGCAGGCAGGGAGGCAGGCAGGCAGGCATGAAGGAGGCAGGGAGGCAGGCAGGCAGGCAAGCAGGCAGGCAGGCAGGGAGGCAGGCAGGCAGGGAGGCAGACAGGCAAGGAGGCAGGCAGGCAGGCAGGCAGGCAGGCAGGCAGGCAGGGAGGCAGTCAGACAGGGAGGCAGGCAGGGAGGCAGGCAGGGAGGCAGGCAGGGAGGCAAGGAGGCAGGCAGGCAGGCAGGGAGGCAAGGAGGCAGGCAGGCAGGAAGGCAGGCAGGGAGGCAGGCAGGCAGGCAGGCAGGAAGGCAGGCAGGGAGGCAGGCAGGCAGGCAGGCAGGCAGGCAAGGAGGCAGGCAGGGAGGCAGGCAGGCAGGCAGGAGGCAGGCAGGGAGGCAGGCAGGGAGGCAGGCAGGGAGGCAGGCAGGCAGGCAGGCAGGCAGGCAAGGAGGCAGGCAGGGAGGCAGGCAGGCAGGCAGGAAGGCAGGCAGGAGGCAGGCAGGGAGGCAGGCAGGCAGGGAGGCAGGCAGGCAGGCAGGCAGGCAGGCAAGGAGGCAGGAAGGCAGGAAGGCAGGAAGGCAGGCAGGCAGGCAGGCAGGCAGGGAGGAAGGCAGGCAGGGAGGCAGGCAGGCAAGGAGGCAGGCAGGCAGTCGGGCAGGTAAAGTGGGAGGCAGGCAAGGAGGGAGGCAAGGAGGGAGGCAGGCAGGCAGGCAGGCATTTTGACGTATACTCCACCTATCTTGAGGTTATCTTGAGATGATTTCGGGGCTTTTTAGTGTCCCTACGGCCCGGTCCTCGACCAGGCCTCCACCCCCAGGAAGCAGCCCGTGACAGCTGACTAACACCCAGGTACCTATTTTACTGCTAGGTAACAGGAGCATAGGGTGAAAGAAACTCTGCCCATCTCTCCTGGTACCCGCTCAGTACCCTCCCTCCTGGTACCTGCTCAGTACCCTCCCTCCTGGTACCCGCTCAGTACCCTCCCTCCTGGTACCTGCTCAGTACCCTCCCTCCTGGTACCTGCTCAGTACCCTCCCTCCTGGTACCCGCTCAGTACCCTCCCTCCTGGTACCTGCTCAGTACCCTCTCTCCTGGTACCTGCTCAGTACCCTCCCTCCTGGTACCCGCTCAGTACCCTCCCTCCTGGTACCTGCTCAGTACCCTCCCTCCTGGTACCTGCTCAGTACCCTCCCTCCTGGTACCTGCTCAGTACCCTCCCTCCTGGTACCCGCTCTGTAGCCTCCCTCCTGGTACCCCTCTGTAGCCTCCCTCCTGGTACCTGCTCAGTACCCTCCCTCCTGGTACCCGCTCAGTACCCTCTCTCCTGGTACCCGCTCAGTACCCTCCCTCCTGGTACCCGCTCAGTACCCTCCCCCTGGTACCCGCTCAGTACCCTCCCTCCTGGTACCTGCTCAGTACCCTCCCTCCTGGTACCCGCTCAGTACCCTCTCTCCTGGTACCCGCTCAGTACCCTCCCTCCTGGTACCCGCTCAGTACCCTCCCTCCTGGTACCCCCTCTGTAGCCTCCCTCCTGGTACCTGCTCAGTACCCTCCCTCCTGGTACCCGCTCAGTACCCTCTCTCCTGGTACCCGCTCAGTACCCTCCCTCCTGGTACCCGCTCAGTACCCTCCCTCCTGGTACCCGCTCAGTACCCTCCCTCCTGGTACCCGCTCAGTACCCTCCCTCCTGGTACCCGCTCAGTACCCTCCCTCCTGGTACCCGCTCTGTAGCCTCCCTCCTGGTACCCGCTCAGTACCCTCTCTCCTGGTACCCGCTCTGTAGCCTCCCTCCTGGTACCCGCTCAGTACCCTCCCTCCTGGTACCTGCTCAGTACCCTCCCTCCTGGTACCCGCTCAGTACCCTCTCTCCTGGTACCCCCTCTGTAGCCTCCCTCCTGGTACCCGCTCAGTACCCTCCCTCCTGGTACCCGCTCAGTACCCTCCCTCCTGGTACCCGCTCAGTACCCTCCCTCCTGGTACCCGCTCAGTACCCTCCCTCCTGGTACCTGCTCAGTACCCTCCCTCCTGGTACCTGCTCAGTACCCTCCCTCCTGGTACCCGCTCAGTACCCTCCCTCCTGGTACACACCAACAGGTACCATGAATTACATGATAAGGGTTCGGTTGCGGGGGATCCACACCTTCACCTGAACGGAAATTCTCGACATTCTGAGGGGGGGGAGGGGGGGGGAGAGGAAGGGGGGGAGAGGAGGGGGGGAGAGGGAGGGGAGAGGGGGGGAGAGGGAGGGGGGGGGAATCATCGCTGGAGCACCAATGGGCGTCGTTGGCGACGGCAGGTAATTCTTTCCTACCACAGAGGTGGCCACACATTTATAATGCTAACCAGCATATGTACATTTCCTTCCGTCATCCATGGACAGAGTTATAGAGATCTGTTATACATATAGTTCAGTGATTTACTGATCACAGGAGTGATTGTAGTGCTTTTAGAATGCTAATCTAACCTACATACATAAATACACCGATTTACGGCTGTCCTACATAAGCAGGGCTCGAGATATACTCTTTTATATGTGATTAAATTGAGTTTACGAATGTTAAATACATTTCTGACCTGATCACACACATATACACCTACAAATATACTTTTCTGTCGGTCCTACTTTGACAGGCGTAACATAACTGCTATAGAAACTAATGTGTTATTAAACTCTTAACAACAGAGGGTTAGTAAGAAGTTTTCACAAGCTCAGCTTATAGTTACATCACAAACATTGTATAACTGATGCATTACATAGTCAATCTTGGGCAGAAGTCAGTATCAAGAGTTCCAGTATACGGATAATATTTACAGAGTTCAGCATACCTCAACCCAGGGCGGAGCTCAACTCCTCTTTAGTAATGAAGAGGCTCTTGAAGGGCTATTCACCCATGCCATCCAGGCTGCATCAGAGGAAGCCAACCTCACCCTCCTCCTAGGTACCTGGATCATGCCCGGGTGATACCTGGTTGATGGGGTTCTGGGAGTTCTTCTACTCCCCAAGTCCGGCTCGAGGCCAAGTTTGACTTGTGAGAGTTTGGTCCACCAGGCTGTTGCTTGGAGAGGCAAGCGCTGTAGCTTGCACCGTTATTGAGAGCACTGTTATCGTTCACCGTGTCTGCACTGTATCTCTTATCGGCCTACTGCTGGCGTTATTGCCAGCATCAGCTTGCAAAACCTTAAATGCGATGTCAGAAAAATTCGTTTGGATAGCAGCCAATTAACGCCCGACTATGAAGTTAACATTCAAATTTAACTTCTTTTTGTTCATTAACTAACTTTAACTTTAACTTCAACGCTCAAGACTGAGGCAACCCAAGCTGTCGAACATGGATTCGTAGTCCTGAGGTTCCGGGTTCGATCCCCGGTGGAGGCAAAGACGAATGGGCAAAATTTTTCTTCCATTCTGATGCCCCTGTTACCTAGCAGTAAACAGGTACCTGGGAGTTAGACAGCTGCAACGGGCTGTGCTTCCTGGGGTGTGTGTAACAAAAAGGAGGCCTGGTCGAGGACCGGGCCGCGGGGACGCTAAGCCCCGAAATCATCTCAAGATAACCTCAAGATAGACCTCCTCCAAGCCTCACCAAATCACCAAGGAGAGAGATTTTCTACAGATAGTACCACAAGTGCTTCCAGCACACTCGCTCTACTAGAAAGAGCGCACTTCGAGCAGATAAATGCAGCATCTGTGCCAAAGATGATCACTTCCGGGACGGGCAGGCAACACGCTCCATACTGTGTGAGGGAGTTGCCTGAGTGCTCTCTCAGGCAAACTGAAATGAAGAAAATATCCGAGGACAGACAAGCATAACTGCGACGACCCGTCCAACAGCCTCACTTACCCCACAGCTGCTGCCCCAGTCTTCACACTTGAGCCAGATGCTTGGGTGTGTAATACTCAACCACAACACTGCAGCCGCCCACCACATGCAACAGTGCCAGTGCTTGTACTGCTTCACCTTGCAGACAGGATTGCCGAGTCTGCAGCTTGTTCGTGAGAACAGTCAACAGGCTACTTGCTGAAAGTCATCTCCCGACCGTCAATGTGACAGCTGACCTGCTCAGTGCTGGTGCAATTGCACCTCATGTTTCTGCAATAACCCTTGATCTTGCAATATGATCTTGCACCTCCTGCAACTCACATTGCAGAAACACTTCTTCCTGCACCACCACCTAGAGCCTACTGATTTTGCAATTGCACTTACAATACAACCTCAAATGCCTGCCACCATAAAGACAACAATGGAAGATCCTGCAACATCCACGTCTGCAACACCAGGCAGCGAATCATCAGATTCTGCAGCTCTGTCTCACAAGGAAGACCCCTACACATTGTCTGGTGATGAAACAGCGGCTGATGTCACTGGTGAGTCCCCCACACCCGCCCCTTCACGTGAGAGCAACACCTGTACTGTGTGTGCAACCCGTCCTCGCAAATTCGTATAGTCAATATTGACTTATTAAATAAGTGCATAGGTGACATACTAAACATAATAGTTTCCCTTGAAAAGCTTCATAGAAAACACCAACCTTACCTAACCTACTTAGTATGTTAAAATAAGCATCTTATAGCTTCGTAATTACAATTGTTACTTACCTATTATTGGTATAGGTTAGGTAATAATTGTAATTACGAAGCAATAAGATGCTTATCTTAACATACTAAGTAGGTTAGGTAAGGTCGGTGTTTTCTATGAAGCTTTTCAAGGGAAACTATTATGTTAAGTATGTCACCTATGCACTTATTTAATAAGTCAATATTGACTATACGAATTTGCGAGGACGAGTTGGTGTGTGTCCACCAGGACACCTGCTCACGACCCGCTGAAACAATTCAAGGTCAAGTCATGGCCCTACCGGAATATATCACGATGGAGTGAAATTTACTAGTTAAGGTCACTGGATTCCTATCAGCCTGTGATAGAGCGATACTTGCATGGCTGGGCCGGGACAGGTGGCGGGATGCCTTTGACAGATAAGCTGCAATTAAAAGATATGTTCCGTTTGATAAAGTTGGAAATGTTTTAACTCCAGCAATTAGCATTGTGTAGAGGCGTGTGAGGAACACTCTTTGGCCTCCCAGCGGTGCTGGAAAAGTTGGGTATCTTAGAGCTCTAATGCACTTAATAGTTCTGATTTGTATAATTCTCTCTTAAGGAGACAAGAGCCCTCTTCAGTGCTTTAATTTCTATACAGACCATCAGTCACACTAACTCTCTCTGTTCAATTCAATTTCAATTTACTGTGTTCAGAAAAAGTTGTGGGGAAGCTAAGGAGTTGTAATCAACTGAATATCCAACAAACATTATGTTAAAATACTCTGTTTCACTTGACATTGATATCAACATACCTGCCAGTGAGTGTCTCCCGGGAGTCTTGTTTACACTCTTGATAAACTCTCTGAGGTATGAGTGCGCTATGAGACTAGAGGGTCATTTGGTCTACTGTGAAGCGAGAGGAATGTAGAATTTGCTAAATAAATAATATAATCACATTGAATGCTCCATGTAGCAAGGTATTCAAGCAGAATCTGGCGCCCAGTTTGAGTATTAAAAGCAACACAAGTCTCATCTAGTCCTTCGGCTTGTGCAAGCATATAAATTAATAATTTAACCATATAAACATGAACAAGTGCAGTTGAGCACGCTACCTTAAGGTATGCCCTGCTAAATGGGAGGGGTACAAGATTGCCCAGCTCAGTGGGGGGTACAAGGGTTACTCTTGACCCCTTTTGAAGAGGACTGAAGCGTCTGATACTTGGGCGTCCTCCGAGCCATGACAACAGCCATCCCTTGCCACAGAGAAGGGCTAGTTATTCCGAGATGAGCTCTTCATCAGCAGTGACAAAATCAGTTTAGTAAAGGCAGCACGAGAGCCTTGTCTGTGCCAAGTAAAATACTTGGCAGAGCAAGTGTGAGTACTCAAGAAGGCATCACAGGTTAACCGCCAAGAGCACAACATTTGAGGCATCAACCTGTCAAGGATCATCTTTACAGCTTTTCACATAATATTTAAATAATTCTGAATTTGTGTTACTTTGGCTTGGATATGCTATTGTAACAATTATAATTAATGGTTCTATTGTAACATTATCACCTCAACATCTGTGAGAGATGTTAAACCATACGTGGTTGATGGTGTTCTGAGAGTTGTTTTACTCCCCAAGCCCGGCCCGAGGCCAGGCTTGAATTGTGAGAGTTTGGTCCACCAGGCTGTCTATACTCTTCAAGACGCTAGTGCTCTCTTGGATGGAATACTGCTGCACAATAACAGCCCCACTTACAGCTGGAGAAATAGCTGACCTGGCGAACGAGCAAAGGTCTTTTACTGCCAGAATTCCCCTCAGTAAAACATCTAAGTTACCGGGACCACTTAAACTCTAGAGCTGTAAACTGTGCTCTAGAGCGCAGGCGAGATCAAGACACAACAGTGTACACGGGGAAGGTATTAGAGGGGCGGGTTCCAGCCCTGCACACGGAAATAACTCTACATGATACCAGGAAGCATGGAATGACATGAAAAATAGCCCCATTGAAAAGCAGAGAAGCAATAGGAAGGCAGAGAGAGAGAGAGAGAGAGAGAGAGAGAGAGAGAGAGAGAGAGAGAGAGAGAGAGAGAGAGAGAGAGAGAGAGAGAGAGGAGGGGGGGGTGAAGGTCCACCTTGAGACCCACCGGCCAAGAACCCATACAGCCACAACAAGGGACAGGAAGGTCTAGAGAACTGTATAGGCCTTCCACAAGATTAAATGTGAGTGTGGGATTAGGTGAGTGAGTTGTGGGTTGAGGGTAGAGGGAGGAGGGGGAGGGGGGGAAGAGGAGAGGGAAAGGGGGAAGAGGAGAGGGAAAGGAGGAGGAGGAGGAGGGGAGGGAGAGGAGGAGGGGAGAGAGGGGGAAGAAGGAGGGGAAGGACATAACCACTCCATACACACACAACTCACTACTAAATACGGTACTCTCAATGGGGTTTAGAGAAATTGTTCAACTAATTTACTTCATTCACCCCAACTCACTTGAGGTCTGAGAGCGTATACCTGCCGTCTCCCACTCAATGGAAGGTGCTGCATGGTACAGGACTTTGTTATTATATCTATAAGATCAGTATCTCACCAGTCACCCCTCATCTTCGTCGGTAGGACTAGGTATGTCTCACCCGGGACACATAGGCCTTGATATGTCACCCAGGACACATAGGCCTAGATATGAGTCACCCGGGACACATAAGCCTTGGTATGTGTCACCCGGGACACATAGGCCTTGATATGTCACCCAGGACACATGGGCCTAGATATGAGTCACCCGGGACACATAAGCCTTGGTATGTGTCACCCGGGACACATAGGCCTTGATATGTCACCTAGGACACATAGGCCTAGATATGAGTCACCCGGGACACATAAGCCTTTGTATGTGTCACCCGGGACACATAGGCCTTGATATGTCACCCAGGACACATGGGCCTAGATATGAGTCACCCGGACACATAAGCCTTGGTATGTGTCACCCGGGACACATAGGCCTTCATATGTCACCCAGGACACATAGGCCTAGATATGAGTCACCCGGGACACATAAGCCTTGGTATGTGTCACCCGGCACACATAGGCCTTGATATGTCACCCGGGACACATAGGCCTAGGTATGTGTCACTCAGGACATGGGCCTAGGTATGTGTATGCAAATGACCTGCTACGGATGTGCGACAGGTTTGCCTTAAACCAGCAAATAGTAGAACCAACTAGGAAGGAGAATACGCTGGACCTCATTTTCACTAATAATGATGAATTGATCAGGAACATAATGATTACAAATACCTGTTACTCAGATCACAACTTAATTGAAGTTATGACAAGCATGGGGAATAGACCTTCAAAACCAGTCCAGATTCCCAGTGGAGGAGATTTCAGCAAATTAAACTTCAATAATAAACAGATAAACTGGGAACAAATAAACCAGGACTTCACAGAAATAAACTGGGAAGAACAGCTAGAAAATGCAAACCTGAACCAGTGTCTGGAAAAAATCAGCTCAGTAGCACTAGAAATATGTTCAAACCGCATATCCCTAAGAAAAAAGAGGAAGAGATGCAGATTGGAACGAGAACGTCGTTCCCTATATAGGCGAAGAAAACGAATCGTGGAACAACTTGAGAGTCGAACCCTGTCTCAAGAACGGCGAAGAAGGTTAGGTAGAGAAATAGAAACAATTGAACTCAAGCTACAGAATCATACAAAACCCAGGAGAGGCAAGAGAGCAAAAGGCCATCAGTGAAACAGAGACAAATCGAAAATATTTCTTCTCCTATGCAAAATCAAAATCCACATTCAGTATCGGGCCCCTGCGAAAAGGAGATGGAACTTTCACTGATGATGACAAAGAAATGAGCGAAATACCGAGGAATCAGTACGACTATTTTCAGCGAGCCACTGAACACACTGAAGATTGATAATCCAAATGAATTTTTTATTGATATGATATGGTCTAAAGCCAAAGTCAAGAAATAAAGTCAAGTTCATAAATGGTCTCCTATTAGAGTCAAACTCCATATTTGGGGCATTCACGGAAACTCATACAAAAGATTACATGGATGGTGAAATCTGGATTCCAAATTATAATTTATACAGATGTGATAGAAAAACTAGGTCAAATGGGGGAGTAGGTCTGTATATTAAAGAGGACCTGGTATGCACAGAACTACTAAACTCAACTAATGAGGTGGTAGAGGTACTTGGAATTAAGGTAGAGAAACTAAACCTAATTATTATTTTAATATATAAACCGCCAGATACAACGGTTGAGGAATTCACAGAGCAGATGCACAAAATAGAGAACATACTTGATGACCTAGCAAACCCAGCTCCAGATATTATCTTCCTTGGAGATTTCAGTTTACCGAGTCTAAGATGGAGAATGGCAAACACAAATATCATAGCAGGGAATGACCCGGGAAATAACCAGCCACAGGTCAGAGAACTTTTGAGATTCTGTGACAAATTCTCGCTCAATCAACAGATTACAGAACCAACTAGGAACGAAAACACACTAGACTTGTTATTCACAAACAATGATGAACTAATCAGAGACATAACAATCTCAGATACTTCATACTCAGACCATAAGCTCATTGAAGTGCGAACTAGCATAAATAACGGTAGTAGATCTAAGAGACCCAACAAGCGAGAAGGAATATTCAATCAATTCAATTTCAACAATAAGAGGATTGACTGGGAAAAAATAAATGTAGACCTTTCAACCATTCAATGGGAGACGGTCTTAAGCGACAAAACTCCCACACAGGGAATAGCTCAACTGACAGCTGAAGCTTACAAGGTCTGCTTGAAGCACGTGCCGGTGAGGAGGGGCAGAAAGAGGAACACTCTAGAAAGAGAACGCAGACGACTGTACAGGAGAAGGAAAAAAATTACGGAAATGCTTCGGCAGACACAACTATCACAAGCAAGGAAAATAAGCCTAAGCAGGGAGATCGAAGAAATCGAACAAACGTTGAAGCGATCATATGAGTCTGAGGAAATGGAATTGGAACAGAGAGCTATACAAGAGATAAGGAAAAATCCGAAATATTTTTTCACATACGCTAAATCAAAATCCAAAACCTCGACCAGTATTGGACCGTTAATTACAAATGAAGGTACGTACACAGAGGACAACAAAGAGATTAGTGAAATTCTAAGAAGCCAGTATGAGGCTATGTTTAGCACACCAATTAACAACATGAAAGTTGATGACCCAGACAGCTTCTTTATGAATGACATTCAAGCTGCAGATAATATAACGGATATTACCACAAACTCGGAAGACTTTGAAAGAGAAATTGACAATATGCCCATGCACTCAGCCCCTGGGCCTGACTCATGGAATTCAATATTCATAAAGAAATGTAAAGTACCAGTAGCGAGAGCACTCAGCGTAATATGGAGAAAGAGCCTGGATACAGGGGAGATACCAGCAGCACTTAAATCTGCAGATATAGCTCCGTTGCACAAGGGGGGGAGTAAAGCCTTGGCAAAAAATTATAGGCCAGTTGCACTAACATCACACATAATAAAAGTGTTTGAAAGAGTGATTAGGAATCAAATTTCTAGTTTTATGGAAAACAATGAATTGCACAATCCAGGACAACATGGATTTAGAGCGGGAAGATCCTGTCTGTCACAGTTACTCAACCACTATGACAAAATCACAGAAGCCCTAGAAGAAAAGCAAAATGCAGATGTTGTATACACAGACTTTGCAAAGGCTTTCGACAAATGTGACCATGGGGTGATAGCTCACAAAATGAGGTCAATGGGAATAACTGGAAAAGTAGGACGCTGGATACTCAATTTCCTGTCGAACAGAACACAAAGAGTAACAGTCAATCAGATAAAATCGAGTCCAAGCGATGTTAAAAGCTCTGTACCTCAAGGTACAGTCCTTGCACCGCTACTGTTCCTTATTCTCATATCTGATATAGACAAAAATACACGTCACAGCTTCGTGTCATCCTTCGCAGATGACACAAAAATCAGCATGAAAATTACCTCTGCTGAAGACATTGAAAAACTACAAACAGATGTCAACAAAGTTTTCGATTGGGCAGCAGAAAATAATATGATGTTTAACAGTGATAAATTTCAGGTACTCAGGTACGGCAAAAATGAGGATCTGAAACATAATACAGGGTACAAAACACAATCAAATCTTCCCATAGTAGAAAAACAGCATGTCAAGGATTTGGGAATAATGATGTCCGACGATCTAACGTTTAGGGAGCATAACCAAGCAAATATCGCATCAGCCAGAAAAATGATCGGATGGATTACGAGAACTTTCAAATCCAGGGATCCCATCACAATGGTTGTACTCTTCAAGTCACTTGTGTTGTCCCGTCTCGAATACTGCTCAGTACTCACTTCCCCCTTCAGAGCAGGAGAGATTGCTGAAATAGAGGGAATACAGAGAACATATACGGCACGCATAGACGAGATAAAACACCTAAATTATTGGGATCGTCTCAAAGCTCTCCAAATGTACTCTCTAGAAAGGAGACGAGAGAGATACCAAATAATATACACGTGGAAAATACTGGAGGGCCAGGTCCCAAATCTACACAGTAAAATAACAACGTACTGGAGTGAACGATATGGAAGAAAATGCAAGATTGAACCAGTGAAGAGCAGAGGTGCCATAGGCACAATCAGAGAACACTGTATAAACATCAGAGGTCCGCGGTTGTTCAACGTCCTCCCAGCGACTATAAGAAATATTGCCGGAACAACCGTGGACATCTTCAAGAGAAAACTGGACTGTTTCCTAAGAGAAGTCCCGGATCAGCCGGGCTGTGGTGGGTATGTGGCTCTGCGGGCCGCTCCAAGCAACAGCCTGGTGGATCAAACTCTCACAAGTCGAGCCTGGCCTCGGGCCGGGCTTGGGGAGTAGAAGAACTCCCAGAACCCCATCAACCAGGTATCAACCAGGTANGGAGGCAGGCAAGGAGGCAGGCAGGCAGGCAAGGAGGCAGGCAGGCAGGCTGGCAGGGAGGCAGGCAGGCAGGCAAGGAGGCAGGCAGGCAGGCTGGCAGGGAGGCAGGCAGGCAGGCAGGGAGGCAGGCAGGGAGGCAGGCAGGCAGGAGGCAGGCAGGCAAGGAGGCAGGCAGGCAGGGAGGCAGGCAGGGAGGCAGGCAGGCAGGAGGCAGGCAGGCAGGCAGGCAGGCAAGGAGGCAGACAGGCAAGGAGGCAGGCAGGCAGTCGGGCAGGTAAAGTGGGAGGCAGGCAGGGAGGCAGGCAAGGAGGGAGGCAGGCAGGCAGGCAGGGAGGCAGGAAGGCAGGGAGGCAGGCAGGAAGGCAGGCAGGGAGGCAGGCAGGAAGGCAGGCAAGGAGGCAGCAGGCAAGGAGGCAGGCAGGCAGGGAGGCAGGCAGGCAAGGAGGCAGACAGGCAAGGAGGCAGGCAGGCAGTCGGGCAGGTAAAGTGGGAGGCAGGCAGGGAGGCAGGCAGGGAGGGAGGCAGGCAGGCAGGCAGGCATTTTGACGTATACTCCACCTATCTTGAGGTTATCTTGAGATGATTCGGGGCTTTAGTGTCCCTACGGCCCGGTCCTCGACCAGGCCTCCACCCCCAGGAAGCAGCCCGTGACAGCTGACTAACACCAGGTACCTATTTTACTGTTAGGTAACAGGAGCATAGGGTGAAAGAAACTCTGCCCATTGTTTCTCTCCGGCGCCCGGGATCGAACCCGGGACCACCGGATCACAAATCCAGCGTGCTGTTCGCTCGGCCGACCGGCTTCCTAAGGCCAAAAATTGTCGTAGTAGAGAATGATAGCGGCTCACGAGATTGACACTACTGTCCCGTTTTCTGCTTTGGGTCCTCTGCTAAGGTTAGCATAATGGCACTTTAGTACGACAGTTTCTGGACGTTGGGAAACCTTAGGCTGCAGGGGGGAACTTTATTGCACTTGCGAGTAGCCGCGGGTCACTGGAGAGCAAGCCGGCGGGGCCCTATAGTGAGTCAGGGAGCGTTCTTCTATGACCACTGCGGGTACCTGTACCCTCCCTCCTGGTACCCGCTCAGTACCCTCTCTCCTGGTACCCGCTCAGTACCCTCCCTCCTGGTACCCGCTCAGTACCCTCCCTCCTGGTACCCGCTCAGTACCCTCTCTCCTGGTACCCGCTCAGTACCCTCCCTCCTGGTACCCGCTCAGTACCCTCCCTCCTGGTACCCGCTCAGTACCCTCTCTCCTGGTACCCGCTCAGTACCCTCCCTCCTGGTACCCGCTCAGTACCCTCCCTCCTGGTACCCGCTCAGTACCCTCCCTCCTGGTACCCGCTCAGTACCCTCCCTCCTGGTACCCGCTCAGTACCCTCTCTCCTGGTACCCGCTCAGTACCCTCCCTCCTGGTACCCGCTCAGTACCCTCCCTCCTGGTACCCGCTCAGTACCCTCTCTCCTGGTACCCGCTCAGTACCCTCCCTCCTGGTACCCGCTCTGTAGCCTCCCTCCTGGTACCCGCTCAGTACCCTCTCTCCTGGTACCCGCTCAGTACCCTCCCTCCTGGTACCCGCTCAGTACCCTCCCTCCTGGTACCCGCTCAGTACCCTCTCTCCTGGTACCCGCTCAGTACCCTCTCTCCTGGTACCCGCTCAGTACCCTCTCTCCTGGTACCCGCTCAGTACCCTCTCTCCTGGTACCCGCTCAGTACCCTCCCTCCTGGTACCGCTCAGTACCCTCCCTCCTGGTACCTGCTCAGTACCCTCCCTCCTGGTACCTGCTCAGTACCCTCCCTCCTGGTACCCGCTCTGTAGCCTCCCTCCTGGTACCCGCTCAGTACCCTCTCTCCTGGTACCCGCTCAGTACCCTCTCTCCTGGTACCTGCTCAGTACCCTCCCTCCTGGTACCCGCTCAGTACCCTCCCTCCTGGTACCTGCTCAGTACCCTCCCTCCTGGTACCCGCTCAGTACCCTCCCTCCTGGTACCTGCTCAGTACCCTCCCTCCTGGTACCCGCTCTGTAGCCTCCCTCCTGGTACCCGCTCAGTACCCTCTCTCCTGGTACCCGCTCAGTACCCTCTCTCCTGGTACCTGCTCAGTACCCTCCCTCCTGGTACCTGCTCAGTACCCTCCCTCCTGGTACCCGCTCAGTACCCTCCCTCCTGGTACCTGCTCAGTACCCTCCCTCCTGGTACCTGCTCAGTACCCTCTCTCCTGGTACCTGCTCAGTACCCTCCCTCCTGGTACCCGCTCAGTACCCTCTCTCCTGGTACCTGCTCAGTACCTCCCTCCTGGTACCTGCTCAGTACCCTCCCTCCTGGTACCCGCTCAGTACCCTCCTCCTGGTACCCGCTCAGTACCCTCCCTCCTGGTACACACCAACAGGTACCATGAATTACATGATAAGGGTTCGGTTGCGGGGGATCCACACCTTTACCTGAACGGAAATTCTCGACATTCTGAGGGGGGGAGAGGGGGGGAATCATCGCTGGAGCACCAATGGGCGTCGTTGGCGACGGCAGGTAATTCTTTCCTACCACAGAGGTGGCCACACATTTATAATGCTAACCAACATATGTACATTTCCTTCCGTCATCCATGGACAGAGTTATAGAGATCTGTTATACATATAGTTCAGTGATTTACTGATCACAGGAGTGATTGTAGTGCTTTTAGAATGCTAATCTAACCTACATACATAAATACACCGATTTACGGCTGTCCTACATAAGCAGGGCTCGAGATATGCTCTTTTATATGTGATATAGTTACATCACAGACATTGTATAACTGATGCATTACATAGTCAATCTTGGGCAGAAGTCAGTATCAAGTGTTCCAGTATACGGATAATATTTACAGAGTTCAGCATACCTCAACCCAGGGCGGAGCTCAACTCCTCTTTAGTAATGAAGAGGCTCTTGAAGGGCTATTCACCCATGCCATCCAGGGTGCATCAGAGGAAGCCAACCTCACCCTCCTCCTAGGTACCTGCATCATGCCCGGTTGATACCTGGTTGATGGGGTTCTGGGAGTTCTTCTACTCCCCAAGTCCGGCTCGAGGCCAGGCTTGACTTGTGAGAGTTTGGTCCACCAGGCTGTTGCTTGGAGAGGCAAGCGCTGTAGCTTGCACCGTTATTGAGAGCACTGTTATCGTTCACCGTGTCTGCACTGTATCTCTTATCGGCCTACTGCTGGCGTTATTGCCAGCATCAGCTTGCAAAACCTTAAATGCTATGTCAGAAAAATTCGTTTGGATAGCAGCCAATTAACGCCCGACTATGAAGTTAACATTCAAATTTAACTTCTTTTTGTTCATTAACTAACTTTAACTTTAACTTCAACGCTCAAGACTGAGGCAACCCAAGCTGTCGAACATGGATTCGTAGTCCTGAGGTTCCGGGTTCGATCCCCGGTGGAGGCAAAGACGAATGGGCAAAATTTTTCTTCCATTCTGATGCCCCTGTTACCTAGCAGTAAACAGGTACCTGGGAGTTAGACAGCTGCAACGGGCTGTGCTTCCTGGGGTGTGTGTAACAAAAAGGAGGCCTGGTCGAGGACCGGGCCGCGGGGACGCTAAGCCCCGAAATCATCTCAAGATAACCTCAAGATAGACCTCCTCCAAGCCTCACCAAATCACCAAGGAGAGAGATTTTCTACAGATAGTACCACAAGTGCTTCCAGCACACTCGCTCTACTAGAAAGAGCGCACTTCGAGCAGATAAATGCAGCATCTGTGCCAAAGATGATCACTTCCGGGACGGGCAGGCAACACGCTCCATACTGTGTGAGGGAGTTGCCTGAGTGCTCTCTCAGGCAAGGTGAAATGAAGAAAATATCCGAGGACAGACAAGCATAACTGCGACGACCCGTCCAACAGCCTCACTTACCCCACAGCTGCTGCCCCAGTCTTCACACTTGAGCCAGATGCTTGGGTGTGTAATACTCAACCACAACACTGCAGCCGCCCACCACATGCAGGAGTGCCAGTGCTTGTACTGCTTCACCTTGCAGACAGGATTGCCGAGTCTGCAGCTTGTTCGTGAGAACAGTCAACAGGCTACTTGCTGAAAGTCATCTCCCGACCGTCTCTGTGACAGCTGACCTGCTCAATGGTGGTGCAATTGCACCTCATGTTTCTGCAATAACCCTTGATCTTGCAATATGATCTTGCACCTCCTGCAACTCACATTGCAGAAACTCTTCTTCCTGCACCACCACCTAGAGCCTACTGATTTTGCAATTGCACCTACAATAGAACCTCAAATACCTGCCACCATAACGACAACAGTGGAAGATCCTGCAACATCCACGTCTGCAACACCAGGCAGCAAATCATCAGATTCTGCAGCTCTGTCTCACAAGGAAGACCCCAACACATTGTCTGGTGATGAAACAGCGGCTGATGTCACTGGTGAGTCCCCCAC
>WNGS01008619.1:5000-15764 GCA_020271785.1 Procambarus virginalis
CTCTCACATGAGCCCAGACACTAGATGTTTCGGTTGCTGGTTACCAAACTTAAGTCCGCACACTTAACAAGTGCGCTTAACAAGTGTACTGGCCTCCCACAGGCATAATAGCACTATTGTAAGTGAGCTGGTGAACCATCCCCTCACAATAAGGTTAATTGATTGAGTATTATAATTAAGTCATAGATTTTAATAAGGACTTGGGGAAACAATAAATGTTTCGAGTTAGTACAAGACAATGTAGGCATGTACTCGGTATTCTATTAATGACGAGGATAAGGGCAAGAGGTGTCCTACTGAAAACTAGGTAATTAATTGCAGTTACAATTCTTTGTGCTTTGGAAAAAGAATGGTAAACTCCCTACCTGGGCAATTAATCCAGACTTTGAACGAAGGCTTAGGGGTGGGGAGAGTGTCAACACTGTGACGAGAACTGCTGTACGAGACCCAAATGTACAGTACAGTCCTGGATGCAAAAGGAATGAAAGCCCAGTACATCCCCCTAAGTTCGTACTGCAAAGTTGAACATCATAGTTAGGAGACAAACCAAAGTACCCAAAGGTGTGATCTGTCTGAATGAGATACTTCTGTAGGGACAAGATTGTATAGGTAAGCAGGATATAGCAAAGGTTAATAAGACTAACCATTATGAGTATGAATTTGCACATAATACATCACGTAATCTAAAGTCAAACAAACAAACAAACAGGTCACAAATTGCTACACCTGAAATGTAAGTAGAGTTAGTCGCCAATGAAAAATACTCAAAAAGAGTTCTAAAAGGCAAACATGTGTTAAAGCCAAGTAAACAACTGAACACAACTTTAAGCAAAGGAACTAAGTGCAATACCTGAGACAAGACTCCCAGATAGGCCCCCACATCTTGTATGGACTTGAGGTAGCGCAGCAACTACCTGCAGCTGGTATATGCCAAACACACATAAAATAAACAAAAAGATAAAACAAATTAAAATAAAACTGCTTACATCCTTTGCAGTGTAAATAGTGGCATGGAAAACGAGAAACATTAACAATTAAACTCATAATGTATAATAATAAACCCAAACAATGATAAAGCCTAAAACCTTGACTTTACACAAATGTCTACAAATGAATATAAGAATTACGTTACTCTACAAACAACAGGGTGACTGTACAATATGTACAAATTTGCTGCCCTTCCTCTGTCACGTGTTATAGCAAAACCACATCGTGTGAGAGAAGAGACATGTGACCCAAGAGAGAGCACCAGAAGTGTGTGAGTGCTGGGTCGCCAGTTGTCGCTTATATACACTGGTGGATGACATCATGCTGGCGTGAAGCAGGAGTTGAACGGTCAACCGGCAGAATAATGGGTTGATTGCTGGTGTTGAACAAGCAGCCAGCGAACACCTGGCATGTGGCTCTCGAGGCAGAGTAAGGGGAAGGCCGTGGTGAAACATTCTAGACATCTGGCTGGAGGATTTTTGATGTTAGAATGAACTTAAGGAGCATGTTGGTGGTGAAAGCAGTAGGAAGAGCCATATTACCATATCTCTATGGACTTATCTTGAGGTTATCTTGAGATGATTTCGGGGCTTTTTTAGCGTCCCCACAGCCCGGTCCTCGACCAGGCCTCCACCCCCAGGAAGCAGCCCGTGACAGCTGACTAACACCCAGGTACCTATTTTACTGCTAGGTAACAGGGGCATAGGGTGAAAGAAACTCTGCCCATTGTTTCTCGCTGGCGCCTGGGATCGAACCCAGGACCACCGGATCACAAGTCCAGCGTGCTGTCCGCTCGGCCGACCGGCTCCCCAGTCGGCCGGGAAGCCGGTCTTGTCAAGACTCATAAACCTAGCAATTCCATGAGGCCTATCATCAGTTCTGTGGGATCCATTTCTTACAAGCTTTCTAAATGGCTTACCAAACTCTTGTCCTAATTCTTAGGAACTAATTCCTCTTCTCATTTGAACAATTCTATTGAATTAGTTAAAAATTGAATATTGTTCCAATCGCTCCTGATGTCAAGTTAATCAGTTTTGATGTTTGTTCTTTGTTTACAAAGGTGCCTGTTGATGATACTCTTGATTAACTTGCTCATGAATTAATAAATCATGTTTTACCTCTTTCTGCTGAATTGTTGTCAATCTCGTTAAGTTGTGTATTAAAGAATGTAAACTTACCTTTAATGATGAGTATTATTTACAGACTTTTGTAATGGCTGTGAGGAGATGTAGAATCTCCTCAGCTAGTTTTCCTAGTTTCTAGAATAGGGAAGTCGCTCTAGGGACACTAGAAACTGAAGCTTTCAAATTTACATTAGTCACTTGAGGGGTTGAGCAGAGGCTCCCGACTTGAGAGGTTGAGCAGAGGCTCCCATTTTCAGAGGTGACAGCAAGGCCGAGTTCGAGCCTGATGGTGAGAGCGCAGCAAGTCAGTGCTGGCTCAAGAGCAGATTGCAAGGGGGCAATCTCACATAGGGAAGGGAAGCAAACCCGCCCTAGTGCACTTGACCTGGTGACAAGGTATGAAGGTAAAGATGCCTAGCATGGCAGTACTGAGAAAGACGATTCGATGGATGCATACATCGATCGCCTTTTGAAGAAAGGCTGAAAATGCAAGATGGCAAAGGTCATTTTGGGCTGGTGATTTTCCATGGTTCAGATCCCCAGCAGCATAATGATTCTGTTCTTTAAGGATTGCCTTGGTAAAGGGTTATAGTAGATCTGCAGAGGGAATGCTGATCACATTCCAAGTTATGTCCAGGTAGAAACGGACCGGGGAGTTTGACAGATGTCAAGAGTTTCGCTCATGTCCTTGTTAGAGGAGCGAGACCGAGGAAAAGCAAGGGAGAGACCCCAAGCTCAGTAGGGTGAGTGTAGGTGCTTGTAGAAGGGCTTTCTCCCAGATAGTTCAGTCGGTAGAGCAAGACCGGCTGGTGTTTGACAGTTGGACAGGTAGGGTGATCCTGTCAACTTGTTGCAATGTCAGGTGGAAAACTGACAGTAAGTTCTTAGTAGGCTGAGGGGAGGTAAGAAGTACTTCACCGGTAAGGCCACACCAATGTGTTGCTCATGTGTCCAGTATGACACAGACCGAGGATGGAAATGGGAGGTTCAGTGATGGAAATGGTTGCGAGGTGTTGAACCGGCCAGGACCAGAGCTAGAGCCAAACATGTTACCACTCCAAGGTCAGGCAGCACCACCAGGGTGATCCGGTGGTAGTGCACAGAGACCCTCAGGCCAGTGTTGTATAGGAAACAGAGTTACACACTTCACACTTGTTTAGCTAGTACACCTGTTGGGCAGGTGTATGCAGAAAAACTAGCTGGTGTTTTGAATGTATTTTCCTTGCAGGAAAATATATTCTTTAGTGGGAGGTAGTGTGAGGAGATGTAGAATCTCCTCAGCTAGTTTTCCTAGTTTCTAGAATAGGCTAGTCGCTCTAGGGACACTAGAAACTGAAGCTTTCAAATTTACATATGCTTGTTGGGTGTCATATGAAAGCTTATGTTAAATGCTGTCAGTTAAGACTAATTAGAGCTCTGTGATTGCTCTGTAGAGAGAATTACAGAAATATTCCTGTTTTGTGAAATAGGGAGAGATTTGAGAGAAGGTGTGAGAGGTAGTATAATCACAAGAACCGTTACGGGTGGGGGGGACAGTGGGGGAACGTTGCCTTCCCCCCCACCAAGGGAGACGTTGAGACGTTGTGTTAGGCCTCACCCTCCCTGTGACGTCACGCCACGCCACAGGGCGAGGGGCGTCTGTGATTGGTCTAGGCACCCCTGCTCCTATGCCGAGTTTTGGCGCCAAGAGCTGTTATTGGAAGCGGCATGAGGAACAGTGCCGGCTTCCTGCTGATTGGTCAAGACAAGGTAGGGGGAGAGATATGGGGATGTGAGTCTCTCTAGCCCGCCAAGAGTTTAGTTTGAATTGGGCAGCCAGGGTATAAGCAGTGTCTAGGTGGGGGTGGCGGGCCTGCCACCCCACCACCGTTATCGCTCCTGTCGTTCAGTTTATTCATATTGCATGGCACTCCAGCCACCCTGGGTGTGTCGAAGCCCAAATTCGCGAGAAACTGGGACTGGTAAATGCAGGACAGGAGAGTAGCCTCAGAGACAGTGATCACCCATGGGGCAGCTATCAGAGCCCCATGGGGTAGCAGGTGGCTCAGATTATCCTGTATGTTCATGGACAATTGGGTGGAATAATGGGCAGGGCCTACCAGTGTAATTAAGGTGTTGTTACTGGCCCCTGTTGGACTTTGAATTCCGCCCGACGTCATCCATGTGGTAGGTGACGCCGGCCAGTGTCACCCTTGTCACCCCAGGGTAAGAGCGAGTCATGCTCTAGTTGGTTGGGGTTTAGTGGTGATTCCCCATCCACATGTGTGTATGTCCTGCGGCCAACCCAGGCCGCCCTCTGGCCGCCCGGCCACCCACCGGCTCGGCCAGGCCGCCCACCTTACTCCGCGCGCGAGCAGCCCGGGTGGGGTGGGGTGCTGTGACGTCACGCGCCACCTGTGGCCACCCCCCTTGGCCACCTTCCCAGGACAGCCTAGGGCCACATCTTGTCGACGCACGAGGAGCAAGCTAAGTGTTGACAGCCAGGTGGTAAAGACCTGGGAAATGAGAAAAATGTGTGGAAGGACACGTGAGTACTTTATCAGTGTAACAGTGTCTCAGTATTAAGGGAAATAAGAGAAAAGTTGTGTGGGCCCCTAGCCCGGCCAGGCTAGGGAAGCAGCTGAGACACCTGTCTGTGGCACGCCCAGGTGACTGTGGGGCAGTACCTGGAGAGGGAAATTGTCACTGTAAATCATGTAGTGATATAATTGTACATCTGTAGAGATGTTGTGTGTAGACTGACTAGAGTATGGGACCAGTCAGTGTAGAAAATCATCATATAAATGATCCAGTCTGTCGATTCTGTATAATCGGTCAGCCTTGTTAGTGCCATGGTACCTCATTGTGTAATTAGGCCAGGTTAGAGTTAATTAAGCAGGCCCGGGGGGCAGGGTTATTAGTGGATATCCTGAGGTCTGTGTATTGTCCTGGTGATTAATTTGCATTGTTTATGGAGGCCATTTCCATATGTTTCATTTGCATGTTGCATGTATTATGTTGTGTGGTGAGTCAGTAGATGTGATTGCTGACTGATTACCTAATGATGTCATTAGCATGGGGGGCATGCTGACGGTATCATTATGTGCAGGTTTGTGCAGTGTTATCAGGTATACGTTATTACTGTCCTAGGAACTGTGTTGAGGATTTAAAGGGACCCTTTGAGTATTCAGGGAAATTCTCAGTCACTTAATGGGAGCGAGCAATTTGTTAATTTGCCTAATTATGGGAGAATTAGTGCCAGCTGTCCGCGTAGAGCGACGGTGCCTTATATTAACGTAAATTGTCTTGCTGAAGCCACCGGGATCGGGCGATCTTTTGCAACGTTTGCAAGATTAGAGGGGCAGTAATATGGGGATACCTTGATTGTTGCAAAACCGTGTGTCATTACTGTGTGGGCATAGTAATTAACGAGTTGCAGTAGTCGCAACCGTATGTGGGCAGTGCTATTTTATGTTGTTTTGCATGCCATTATATGTGTGACCTATGTAACCTTAGGGTTACTTTGTTTCTTTAAGTTGTGTTGAGAACTTGAGGATTCAGTGAGTTAATTAGGGGTAATTAACTGGATAAAGGGGTGCACATTTGTAGTTGTTGAATGAGTGAGGGCTGTTATGGGAGAACAGTGTTGAACTTGAGCTTGTGGGAATACGTTTCCGGTGCAATTAATTGTCCGTGTGACAATTAATTGACCACTCTAGCTAATTATGTAATTAGCATTCTCATCATGAATTCACGTAGTGGGAGAGGATCTGTCAGAGTCTGTCAGTGATAGTGTTAACGTCAGTTGCTCGAGACTAACTGCCTTTCAGGGTTGGGGCAATTAGTGGCTCATGATAATTAGTGGAGTAATTAACGTCTGGAGTCTTGAGGACTCAGATGACTCGGTAAAGCGAGGTCATGGGGTTAGCATAATACGTTATATTAATCATATTCTGTCTGGTGACAGTGGATTAAGTTGCACTCATTGTTAATTAGTAATTAACTCCTCTTCCGTGAATTCACAGTGTTTGATGAGACCTGCTTAGGCAGTGCGGAGTGAGACGTATTTATGTATGATTAATTATCGGTCCTGGTGACAGTTAATTAATTGCTCGAGGTTAATTAGGGTAATTAGCACTCATAGTAAAAGTAATTAATGACACACAGACTGTTGAGAAGCCACCCACTTGGGGTAGGCTTAGTTAACGTAACTCAATTGGGATGTAATTAGTGGTCCGTTTGACCTTAATTAAGAATTACTCACTGAATACTTGCAAGGAGTCAAGTGTGATGTAATTTAAGAGTTTGAGTTATTGTGACAAGAGGACTTGTGTTAACGTAGAGTACTATCATGTTGTTGTCTAGCGTGAGACACTTGTTTGTGATTAAAGTAGTACTTGTTGCTGACTGCTGTGATCAGTCAATTTCCATCATTATTCACATAATCAATGTTGTAATTGATTAAGGCAATTTCTTTTGGTTATCGTCTAGTGACGAGGGTAAAGTAACTTAGGGATGAGTGGAGCTGTGTCCCAGAATCCCACCTTGCCTGACTTTGTTCACTTTAGTTGTGATAGGGGGAGTCACTGTTGGACTACCCGCCTAGTTACGGGGGTCGCTCCTGTTGGGCGGGAGGACCTTAAGTTCGTGATTAGAGTAGCTGACACCTTAAGTCGTGTCACTATTGATTGCTTGCTTGTGTCATCAGTGGATAACTTTTGTTCAGTTAGTTCATGTTGTCAGCCCGAAGTGTCAGCAGGATGGAGCCTGCTGTCATTTCTCGAGGGGCTGTTGAATAGCTGTGTTGCAAATGCCACTGGATGGACATTAACGTAATTAAATCACTCGCTGTGGTGTAACTTAGTCTGTGATATTTTTCTTTGATTTGCAATATTGCGTCGTCAGTGGGCACACCTGTGTTCAGGTTAGTTCAGTATGCAGCCACACAGCAAGGGTTGCTAGTTAGCTGTTGGTTATAGTGCCACTGGAGGGACATTAACGTAAATGTAAACTCGATAATGTAGTAGTCTAGTCTCTTGTTATTAATAAATTGTTTAATTTTGTTAAACGGTCTTTGATGTCAACCTTCAACTATTCTGTGCCACACCCATGTTCTGATATATTGATATTGTTGTTTTGATCTTTGATATGACGGCTGTGCTCTTGGGAATTCGAATTCCAATTCATAGCGCCACAACAAATATAAAATTTGATTGTGAGAACCCGTCGGTTACCCTTTATTGGTTTTAACGTCATGTTTAACTAGGAGGAACCAGCGGCCTATTGTGGACAGGTTTTCACCCCTGCTGGTGGAAGCCTGGCGGTTTGCTCCCGCTTCTCCTTTTTCTACTGGACTCATGCTTAACTGCCAAGAGCAGCCTTTAAACTTGTAGTCCACCTCCTAAGGGAGGTAGGCGTAGAGAAAAATCCCACAACTGACGCCCAACGTGGGGCTATGCAACTTGGGTTCGAGCCCATGCAGTGCAGTCTCATTGATTTTTAAAGTAACATAAAAGCTATCGTTGCAGAACATTGTGGTACAGTATTGTTGAAGGTATGTTTTGTGCACGGTTGTCACACACAGGTACACACACACCACACACACTGTAGGTAAGAGGTATTTCATGGTAAATATGGTGAGATCTGTCTGGCTTTTCGTGGCTGCTAGCTAGGGGAGATTGGCACACTCGTGGGTGAGTGGGGTCAGCGCAGCAGCAGGTGTCGTGGACACCAAGCCAGCGTGCAACAGTGGTTGCAAGGGGTGCACTCAGGATCTGCCTGAGGTGCAAGACACCACCTACCTGAGGGTAGACGAAGCTTCTAGAAGTGACCTCAAGTGTGGGAGGTCTCATTGGACGACAGTGTAGTTGTCAAGGGTGTCATAAGAGTGTAGTTGTTAGATACACCTTAGGATCTTAGTGGGAGGTCGCGCCACCAGCTAAGGATCCGAGTTGACTTCTTTAGAGAAAGGAGAGTAATTTATCTGTAGTTAGACAGGTGAGGGAATTCTTGCCAGAGTGGGGACTGTACAACCCCAGGAAGAATTCATGGTAGTCACTTGAGAGGTTGAGCAGAGGCTCCCGACTTGAGAGGTTGAGCAGAGGCTCCCGACTTGAGAGGTTGAGCAGAGGCTCCCGTTTTCAGAGGTGACAGCAAGGCCGAGATCGAGCCTGATGGTGAGAGCGCAACAAGTCAGGGCTGGCTCAAGAGCAGATTGCAAGGGGGCAATCTCACACAGGGAAGGGAAGCAAACCCACCCTAGTACACTTAACCTGGTGACACGGTATGAAGGTAAAGATGCCTAGCATGGCAGCACTGAGAAAGACGATTCGATGGATGCATACATCGATCGCCTTTTGAAGAAAGGCTGGAAATGCAAGATGGCAAAGGTCATTTTGGGCTGGTGATTTTCCATGGTTCAGATCTCCAGCAGCATAATGATTTTGTTCTTTAAGGATTGCCTTGGTAAAGGGTTATAGTAGATCTGCAGTGGGAATGCTGATCACATTCCAAGTTATGTCCAGGTAGAAACGGACAAGGGAGTTTGACAGATGTCAAAAGTTTCGCTCATGTCTTTGTTAGAGGAGTGAGACCGAGGTAAAGCAAGGGAGAGACCCCAAGCTCAGTAGGGTGAGTGTAGGTGCTTGTAGAAGAGGTTTTCTCCCAGATAGTTCAGTCGGTAGAGCAAGACTGGCTTGTGTTTGACAGTTGGACAGGTAGGGTGATCCTGTCAACTTGTTGCAAGGTCAGGTGGAAAACTGACAGTAAGTTCTTAGTATGCTGAGGGGAGGTAAGAAGTGCTTCACCGGTAAGGCCACACCAATGTGTTGCTCATGTGTTCAGTATGACACAGACCCAGGATGGAAATGGGAGGTTCAGTGATGGAAATGGTTGCGAGGTGTTGAACCGGCCAGGACCAGAGCTAGAGCCGAACATGTTGCCACTCCAAGGTCAGGCAGCACCACCAGGGTGATCCGGTGGTAGTGCACAGAGACCCTCAGGCCAGTGTTGTATAGGAAACAGAGTTACACACTTCACACTTGTTTAGCTAGTACACCTGTTGGGCAGGTGTGTGCAGAAAAACTAGCTGGTGTTTTGAATGTATTTTCCTTGCAGGAAAATATATTCTTTAGTGGGAGGTGGTGTGAGGAGATGTAGAATCTCCTCAGCTAGTTTTCCTAAGTTCTAGAATAGGCTAGTCGCGCTAGGGACTCTAGAAACTGAAGCTTTCAAATTTACATATACTTGTGAGATGTCAAATGAAAGCTTATGTTACTGGCTGTCAGATAAAACTAACTACAGGTCTGTGATTGCTCTGTAGAGAGAATTACAGAAATTTTTCCTGTTCTGTGAAATAGGGAGAGATTGGAGTGGTGTGAGGTGATTTGACTCAAAAACCGTTACAGGTGGTGGGGGGGGGGACAGTGGGGCGAACGCTGCCTCAACCCCACCAAGTGAGACATCAGCCACTGTCTCCAGGCCTACCCCTCCCTGTGACGTCACGTCACGCCACCAGGCGAGGGGCGCCTGTGATTGGTTTAGGCACTTCTACTCCTATGTGAGTTTTGGCGCCAATGATTGTTACTGGAAGTGGCACCATGGAGACGTGCCGGCTTCCTGCTGATTGGTCAAGACAAGGTAGGGGGGGAGATATGGGGATGTGAGTCTCTCTAGCCCGCCAAGAGTTTAATTTGAATTGGGCCACGAGCTAAGGAGGGTGTGATCCTGGTGGAGGTGGCGAGTATGCCACCTCCACCCCATTAATCAGGGGTGATTCAGACTAAATCCTCTTGCATGGCACTCCTGCCACCCTGGGTGTGCCAAAGCCCAAATTCGCGTGAAACTGGGGCTAATGTATACAGGACAGTGGAAAAAGCCTCAGAGACAGTGATCACCCATGGGGCAGCTGGCAAAGCCCCATAGGGTAACAGGTGGCTCAATTATCCTGTATGTTCATGGACAATTGGGTGGAATAATGGGCAGGGCCTATCAGTGTAATTAAGGTGATATTACAGGCCCCTGTTGAACTTTGAATTCCGCCCGACGGCGTCATGTGGCGGTGACGCTGGCCATTGTCATCCTTGACACCCCAGTGTAAGAGCGAGTCACGCTCTAGTTTGTTGGGGTGGTGGTGATTCCCCATCCCCATGTATGTATGCCCCGCGGCCACCCGGCCGCCCCCAGGCCGCCCGCGGCCACCGCCGCCCGCCCGGCCACCCACCGGCTCGGCCAGGCCAGGCCACCCACCCGCGCACCAGCAAGCCCGGGTGGGGTGCTGTGACGTCACGCGCCACCCGTGGCTACCCTCCTGAAGGCCACGTGGTGGCCACATGTTTGGCCACCACTTTTGGCCACTTTCCCAGGACAGCCTAGGGCCACATCTTGTCGACGCACGAGGAGCAAGCTAAGTGTTGACAACCTGGAGATAGTGACCTGGGAAAAGAGGAAAATGTGAGTACTTGAACAGAGTGTAACAGTGTCTCAGTATTAGTGGAAATCATGGTAGAAAAGTTGTGTGGTCTCCTAGCCCGGCCAGGCTAGGGAAGCAGCTGAGAGACCTGTCTGTGCACGTCCAGGTGACTGTGGGGCAGTACCTGGAGAGAGATTGTCCACAATAATACCTCATGTTGTTATATATATATATATATATATATATATATAATATATATATATA
>WNGS01008620.1:17564-32062 GCA_020271785.1 Procambarus virginalis
GGTGGTTATCTTTGGCTTGCCCGGACCCTCCCTGCACTCAATCACAGTCAAATGTCATTTGGCTTGCCCAGCTCTGTTGCAGGTCCACTGATAGTGGTTGATGGTGTTAGGTATATCTCTTCTGCTCTCTCTCTCTTCTCTCTCTCTCTCTCTCTCTCTCTCTCCCTCTCTCTCTCATTCTCTCTCTCTCTTCTCTCTCTCTCTTCTCCTCCTCCTCCTCATCTCTCCCTCTCTCTCTCTCTTTCTTGAACTAAGACTAGAGTTTATTAGGTATGACATTGAAGTTCTTAGCGAAACTGCAAGCAAGAACTGTTGTCTTACATCAGCTCTTGCATCATTTCATAACTCCTCGGCTTGCGTTCCCGCTCTTTGTCCACACACATTGTACTGGTCACTTTCTCCGGCCTCCCTCCTCTCTGGCTTCTCTCCACGTCCTCCCTTCCTCTGGCCTCCCTCCCTCTCTGGCCCTCCCCTCCCCTGCTTTTTCACTCGTCAGTCATATCACGGCTCTCCACCCTCCTGTCATTAGGTACACGCGATTCTATCACCATATGTATATATATATATATATATATCTATATATATAATATATATATATATATATATATATATAATTCTAGATATATATATATATATGTCGTACCTAGTAGCCATAACTCACTTTTTTGGCCTACTATGCAAGGCCACGATTTGCCTAATAAGCCAAGTTTTCATGAATTAATATATTTTTCTCTAATTTTGTTTCTTATGAAATTATAAAGCAACCCCATTTCATTATGTATGAGGTCAATTTTTATTTATTGGAGTTAAAATTAACGTAGATATATGGCCGAACCTAACCAACCCTACCTAACCTAACCTAACCAATCTTTATAGGTTAGGTTAGGTAAAATTAGGTAGCCGAAAAAGTTAGGTTAGGTTAGGTTAGGGTAGGTTAGGTAGTCGAAAAACAATTAATTCATGAAAACTTGGCCTATTAGGCAAATCGGGCCTTGCATAGTAGGGTAGGCTGAGAAGTGCGTTCTGGCTACTAGGTACGACATATATATAAGATATATATACTATATATATATATATATATATATAGATCTATATTATATATTTATATATATATATATATATATCGATCTATATATGATATATATATACTATAATATATATAGTGAATGTAACTGTATTAACCGACATATAGCACCATGAGGCAACTTAATCACCTCAGCTTAACCGTTGTTTACAAAATATATCACAGCCGGTCCCATGTGGAAACATTTGTAATAGTTTTACACCACAATATCTGGACAACATTTACTGAATGATTTTTTTTCTATACATCTGTTAATTCCAAGCTTTTGTGAAAGAATGAAATCTGGCGAGTTATTTTAAAGTGTTGTATTGTTGTATTCAGAGCTGATCAAAACTAAATTTTGCCGAGGTTCTGGGACGATCTCCCTATAACTTATTATACTGAGAGTGTGGTAAATATATTTACAAATCAGGGAGTTATTTATTTAATTGATAGAATTTGATAGCTTTCTCACATCACGGTGAGAGAGCAGGACGGTTGACGGGTAAGTGAAATATGAAGGGTGTTCCCCGTGGAGTTATTTTCACCGGCATGACGAACCGGGAACTTTTTCTTCAATCACTTTATTACCTCTCGGGTCATGAAGGATATCCTCATAATACACAAACAATGCCAGGCTACTGCGCTGGTCAATAACCAGGTATGAATAACCATCCCTTGAAATAGTGACCATTTTTTGTATCAATAATGCCTCATATCCTCTTATGTTGTCCTCATTCTGCATCCAAGCTACAGACCACATGGTCATGTGGTCTGTAGACCATGTGGTCTATATACATCCTACGAGATGGGAAGGGTTTAGCCTCCACGGACTTGGCTCTGGACTCCCTATGTAGCCCCTGCATGTAGTCTAGGGCGCTACTTACATATACATGTACCTAAATGTGTATATTTTATTTTAGAGGAAATTGAGAAGACGCTGGTATAATTAAGCCCTCAAAATAATATCAAATTTGAATGTTTTGAGAGATGAGATATTTTTTTTTTTTGTTCAGGATTCCACAAAATTTGATGTTAATTTAGTGCCGCGTGTCTAAGGTGTTCTCTGTTATTCAGTGAACACTGGAGATTGTGGTTGTTTTGTGGTGGTGGGTAGTTGTGGTAGTGCTGTGGTGGAGGTGGTGGTGGTAGTTGTGGTAGTGCTGTGGTGGAGGTGGTGGTGGGTAGTTGTGATGGTGCTGTGGTTGAGGTAGTGGTGGTAGTTGTGATGGTGCTGTGGTGGAGCTGGTGTTCGTGGTGGAAGTTGTGGTGATGCTGTGGTTACTGAGGTTGATGGTGGTGGTGGTAGTCGTGGTGGTGGTCATGCCGTACTTACCGTGGTAGGTAGTGAAGATGGTGGTAGTCGTGGTGGTGGTGGTGGAGCCCCATGCTCCCGCCTCCGGCAGCCCAACTTTCCTCCTTTAAACAAAAAACTTCTTCCTGCTTGTCTTAGGGCCGCGTCGGCTCCTCCCCAGGGTGCCCCTGGCTTCTTCAAGGATCTTCCCTTATCGTCCAGGGCTTTGCTTACTCCTGCCAGCGATGTACCACCTCCTCTCCTCCTCCTCTCCTCCTCCTTCCACGACCTTGTCTTCACTCCTCCAGGACCTTGCTCTTCCTCTTCGCTGTTGCCTCTCCTCCTCACTCGCTTCTCATTTCCGCCTACATGGATCGCGCCTCTCAAACTGGCACTCCTATAGTGCCTGTCCAGATGGCAGTCCTACAGTGTTTCTCAAGGTGACACTCCAGTGACACTCAAGCTGGCACTCCAGTGTCTCTGAAGCTGGCACTTCAGTGACACTCAAGCTGGCACTCCAGTGTCTCTGAAGCTGGCACTTCAGTGACACTCAAGCTGGCACTCTAGTGTCTTTGAAGCTGGCACTCTAGTGTCTTTAAAGCTGGCACTCCAGTGTCTCTCAAAGCCATATATCTTAGTTTACTACTACTTAATGATCTTTCTATTGTGTTCTTGGGCATCCTTTTACGGAAAAAAAAAAATTTTCACGACGATGCTTATTGTATGTGAAGACTTCCCAAGACGACGTTGTCTTTCCGGAGCGGTTCGTCATGTGCCATTTCATTCAGTCAGCGCAGCATTAGGAGTGAAAACATTCTTGGAGAGAAGAAATCACTGGAGATTTAAACTTAGACTTCGGTGTGAGAACTTTTCGACGCCATGTTCGTGACAAGAGGAGAAGAAACTGTGGCAGGTTTGCAGATTACTTCACCCTGCTGGCGCATTGTCTGACTTGGCGGTGGCCCTGCGGTGCCAGCTGTGTCCACGTCTGTGGTGCCAGCTGTTGGCTTCGTCTATGGTGCCAGCTGTGGCCACGTCTGTGGTTGCAAGCTGTGGCTTCGTCTGTGGTGCCAGCTGTGGCACGTCTGTGGTGCCAATTGTGGCTTCGTCTGTGGTGCCAGCTGTGTACACGTCTGTGGTGCCAGCTGTGGCCTTGTTTGTGGTGCACAGTTGTGGCCTTGTTTGTCTGTCTGTGACGACGTTCTCTCTTTTCAGGTTTTTGGCGAGGTCTGTGGTACGGGCTGGGGCCTGGCTGGTCTATGGAGGTGCTAATCATTGTCATGGCCTGAAGGGTGAATGTAACAATGGTCTTTCACGGGAGTAACTGATTAGAAGCATCGTGGCGCTGGAGAGTGGAGGCGCATGTCCCCCTCTCTTGGCGAGGAAGATAGAGGGTGAACAATACGAGAGAGAGAGAGACGGTCCGACCTTTTCCCGAAAAAAATCTGCAAAGAAATAAATGTTTTATAACACCTGTGGCTTTTGTGCCTAATATTCGTAATATTGAAAAAAATATTTTTAATATTTTGATATTAAAGATAAAGGCATTAGAATGATTAAGAATAAGAACACTGGAACGAAGTGAGTCAGGCAGAAGGGCTATTGGCCCATAAGAGTCAGTTCCTGCCCACCCAAACTTATTCATAGCCGTGTGTAGCCTTCGCTTGAAACAACCGAGTGGTACCGCGTCTATAAATTAATAACTAAAACTTCTAAACTAGTACAATTGCATCTCACCCAGTTACATACATGGTAATAATTCTTGATAAATCTGTCTAATTACAAGTAATATAAACAAGAATTAATAAGATAACTCCTGAGCATTTATATAGAGCTGTAGAGGGCTGATTCTCTGAGCGCTCTATAGGGTATGATTACAGAGGCTCTGAGTGCCCTGAAGGTACTGCTGAGAGATATGCAACTCTATAATATCGTCGGTGCCAAGTGGTGCCAAGTGCCATCCTCAGTCTCCACTATCTATGCCAATATGGCATTATTAAACACTTAGTGGGCCAGCCAAAGCCTTAGGACCCACTCTAGAATATCCCTGAAAAAAAAAGACTACGCTTTTGGCCTCAGCATATTTATATAAATATATTGCTTATTCTATACTGTGTGGCGGGAACAGGTATGCTGATTTCTCCTTGAGCATATGCTAATATGTAGTTAGGTAATGTACCATGAAAATAATTAGACATATTGACCGGTAGCTTTGTAATTATGTTGAATTTAAATAAGGACACTATTTTATTTGCTGATTTGCATATTGACTTGTCAATATTTCATTTTGAATAGTGTATGCAAATTCTGTTATAGGCCTATGCTAGAATGTACTAGGAAAAATTGGGCTGTTGTTTAAGATTACATATCCTGGTTTTTTTTTAGGTTACAGTTTTCTTTCAATTTGCTTGGAGATTAGAGTAATAGATCATATGCAATATGGTCACATTATTACCATCTATTAAGAGTTGAGAGTTTAAGTGTGTGGGAAGGTAAGTCTTGTGTCCTGGAGTGTGTGGGAAGGTAAGTCTTGTATCCTGGAGTGTGAGGGAAGGTAACTCTTGTGTCCTGGAGTGTGTGGGAAGGTAAGTCTTGTATCCTGGAGTGTGAGGGAAGGTAACTCTTGTGTCCTGGAGTGTGTGGGAAGGTAAGTCTTGTATCCTGGAGTGTGAGGGAAGGTAACTCTTGTGTCCTGGAGTGTGTGGGAAGGTAAGTCTTGTATCCTGGAGTGTGAGGGAAGGTAACTCTTGTGTCCTGGAGTGTGTGGGAAGGTAACTCTTGTATCCTGGAGTGTGTGGGAAGGTAACTCTTGTATCCTGGAGTGTGTGGAAGGTAACTCTTGTATCCTGGAGTGTGAGGGAAGGGTAACTCTTGTGTCCTGGAGTGTGAGGGAAGGGTAACTCTTGTGTCCTGGAGTGTGTGGGAAGGTAACTCTTGTGTCCTGGATATAACTTGTTGAGACTCTCGATACATATACACTGTATACAATGTTGACACCAGTCTACCTGTATCATCTGGATAACGTGTATATACTATTGATAGCAGCCATAAATAACTCTGAATGTCAAGCATGTCGATGGTAGACATATACCCGTTATCCTGTCGACGTTGTATTTCCACAAGGGTCTTGATGAGGGTTCGAATCTATGTGCTGAGTGTTCCCAGACGCGCTTTAGTCAACTGTACCACGACATGGTCAAAAGAATTGCTACCTGGAGTGCTACTGCTCCCACGAGGGTCCCGAGGCTTCCACTGAAGCCTAACCAGGGTTTCACATAATCTCCCTTCCCCCCCCCCCTCTCCTCCCATGCACTCGGTCTGTCAATCAAATATGTCTGTATTGAAATAGGGTCGTCAGAGGTAGAACTATTTGGTTCTTCATTAGCAGTAAGGAAATAAGTGATGAAACTGAAAAACAATATGGGAGAACAGATACATAGAGAACGACAGGGAAGTGTGTGAAGAACTCCTGGAGTATGTCCACGCCCAGGTCTTGTTCTCTAGTCGTTATAGGAAGCTAGTTTCCCGTCATCATGTAGTGGCCTCTTGGTCTCCTGGCTCCTGGTCAAATCTCCATCACCTTACACTTGCTGGTGTTGAACTCTAGCACCCATTTCTCGGATCAGGTCTGCAACGTGTTCAAGATGTTCCAGCACATCTCACAGCCTCTCTTCCTTTGCTCATTGTCCTCAACACATCTCCTCACAGCCCTCTCTACCTGTTCTTCTCAGCATTGTTGTCAACCACAGACTCTTCGTGGACAAGGGATCGATAACTGGCTGTGTGTGTGAGGGTTCGACCCCCGCCCCGCCCTCACCCTCGTCATGAGGACACGGGGCGGGGGGGGGGGGGGGGTGAGGGACGCCTCCCAACACGTCAGTACCTAAGCCAGGTGAGGCTTGGTACTCCCTCCACCAGGCGGGGGGGGGGGGAAGGCCAGTGTTATCAGCGCGCGCCGTCCTGTGCGGCGTGCTGCGCTGCGTCCTGCGTTGCGTGCTGCGCTGCGTCCTGCGCTGTGTCCTGCGCTGCGTCCTGCGTTGCGTGCTGCGCTGCGTCCTTCGCTGCGTCCTGCGCTGCGTCTCAAGACACGCCATCATCCCATCAACACACACACACACACACACACACACACACACACACACACACACACACACACACATCGTTTCTCTCAATAGAATCGTTTCTCTCAATGTTTGCCGATGATGCAAAAATTATGAGGAGGATTGAAACTGAGGACGATAGTAGGAGGCTACAAGACGACCTAGACAGACTGAGTGAATGGTCCAACAAATGGCTGTTGAAGTTCAACCCGAGTAAATGCAAAGTAATGAAACTAGGCAGTGGAAACAGGAGGCCAGACACAGGATACAGAATAGGAGATGAAGTACTTAATGAAACGGACAGAGAGAAAGATCTAGGAGTTGATATCACACCAAACCTGTCTCCTGAAGCCCACATAAAAAGGATAACATCTGCGGCATATGCGAGGCTGGCTAACATCAGAACAGCGTTCAGGAACCTGTGTAAGGAATCATTCAGAATCTTGTACACCACATATGTAAGACCAATCCTGGAGTATGCAGCCCCAGCATGGAGCCCGTACCTTGTCAAGCACAAGACGAAGCTGGAAAAAGTCCAAAGGTATGCCACTAGACTAGTCCCAGAACTAAGAGGCATGAGTTACGAGGAAAGGCTGCGGGAAATGCACCTTACGACACTGGAAGACAGAAGAGTAAGGGGAGATATGATCACAACCTACAAAATCCTCAGAGGAATCGACCGGGTAGACAAGGACAAACTATTCAACACTGGGGGACGCGAACAAGGGGACACAGGTGGAAACTGAGTACCCACATGAGCCACAGAGACGTTAGAAGGAACTTTTTCAGTGTCAGAGTAGTTAACGGATGGAATGCATTAGGCAGTGATGTGGTGGAGGCTGACTCCATACACAGTTTCAAGTGTAGATATGATAGAGCCCAGTAGGCTCGGGAATCTGTACACCAGTTGATTGACAGTTGAGAGGCGGGACCAAAGAGCCAAAGCTCAACCCCCGCAAGCACAAATAGGTGAGTACAAATAGGTGAGTACACACACACACACACACACACACACATCACCAGTTCCGCCGTGGAACTGGTGATTGTGTTTGTTGGGTGGTAATTGTGATCAGTGATACAGTAAATTGGTGAACACAAACACAACGATACAGTGACTGACTCCAGAGTTTGTGTAGATAGAAGAACACCTTAGTGAATCACCTAGCGGAAGCCGACGACGGAGCATCGTCATCGACCATATGTCATCACTCATCTAGTTGTGTGAGCGGGAAACAATCTGGTAGGTACCCGCCTTCTGGTCAATTAATCAGGTGTACAGTGTGAGGTAAAATAGTATAAATTCTTGTTCAGGATATTATATATCTTTAAAATCTCAGCGTGGCTCATTGGGTAGAAGTTACCGCTTACGGGAACTAGGGACACACTCACGCACGCACGCACGCGCACACGCACCCACAACCCCACACACATGCGCCCCTGATTAACACATTTCGTGGAAAAAGGATAAATCCTCCCATAATCCACCCTCATCTACCTGCCGTAAGCTGACCTCACCTCACCTCTCAACCCCATCCCAAGGCACACACGCTCCTCTCTCTCTCTCTCTCTCTCTCTCTCTCTCTCTCTCTCTCTCTCTCTCTCTCTCTCTCTCGCTCTCTCTCTTGCCCTCTCCCGCTTGCTCTCTCTCTCTCTTGCTCTCTCTCTCTCTTGTTCGCTCTCTCTGGGTCTCTCCTGTTCTCTCTTTTGCTCTCTTGCTCTCTCTCTCCTTGCTCTCTCTCTCTCTCCCTTGCTACCTCTCTTGACAAGGGGCAAAATGGCAGGAGGCCGAAACAGGGTTATGGGAAACAGCCAGGGCGATCAAACGCAGGAATTGCTACCAAGTACTGGAGGAATACAGGAGGCAGATGAATGAAATGAGGATTACAATTAACAACCTGCAAAGTGAGCTGACATCAGCAAGGGAGGAGATCAAATCTCTCACAGCGAAAAATAAAGAGACCGAGCATCAGATTATCATCCAAAGGGAAGGTGGGAATGTTACATTGGAAGGAAATGCCTCTGTACCTGAAACATTTGCGGACATATTGAAAAAGAGCTCAGAAGCAATGGCCACAGTGAGGGAGGTAGCCATGCAAGCTGCTACCTCACCGGAAGCAGCAAGGGGCACCACTCAACTGGTGCAACTGCTTCCTGGTAGTAGGCTGTGGATACTGTTGGATGGCTTGAATATGGATATTTAACGGAGCTAGGCTGCCACTCCCTATAACATGACCCAGGTACCGCACTTTACCTTTCGCGAAGGTGGACTTGCCCAGATTGATGGTGAGGCCGGCTTTCAGGAGCTTGTAGAACAATCGTTGTAGCTGGAGCAGGTGTTCGCTCCAGGTGTTGGATGCTACAACGATATCATCCAAATAGGCGCAGATGTTGTCCAAACCCTGGATGACGCGGTTGACAGCTCTCTGAAAGGTGGCCAGGGCATTGCAGAGTCCAAAGGGAAGGCGGTTGTACCTGAAAAGCCCGAAAGGGGTTATAAAGGCAGACAGTTCCTTAGCTCGCTCCGTTAAACAAACCTGATAATAGCCCTTGAGTAAGTCTACCTGAGACAGGTAGCGGGCATTACCAATGGCATCAAGGATATCGTTGATCCGGGGTAATGGGTAGGCGTCCTTAATGGTGACGCTGTTTAATTTCCTATAGTCCGTGCAAAGACGGATCTTACCTTGAGGTTTGGGAACCAAGATGCATGGTGAGGCCCAGGGGGACTCACAGGGGGTAGCCAGTCCATGGTCCAAGAGGTACTGTACCTCAGCACGCATGACTTCCGTTTTGCTAGGGCTGATTCGGTAGAACGGCTGGCGAATCGGCTGGGTGTCAGGTAGCAGTTGGATGTCGTGTCGAGTCACAGTACACTCTTGGGGATCATCTCGAAACAACTCCTGATGTTCTCTGATGAGTTTGATGAGTGAAGCACTATTATCGTCCTGAAAATGATTGTGAAGGTCAGTAAGGATTTCCGAATTAGAAAGCGCTGTCTCAGTGTCAGTGTTTTCGGAAGGAGAAGCAGGGAAGGTCTCACTGTGGCTGTATGGACCTGTAAATGAGGTGAAGTTGGTTAACACAGTGGGAGGAACCCCATGATAGGGCTTGAGCAGATTGATGTGGCACAGCTGGGTCTTCCGCCGCCTATCGGGGGTCTCGAGAACGTAGTTGAAGTTGTTCCGGCACTCCTTAACACGGTAGGGTCCTGAGAACCTGTTCTGTAAAGGAGAACCTGGGATAGGGAAATAGGCAAGAACTAAGTCTCCCGGTTTAAACTTCCTTACTTGGCAGTGCTGGTCGTAACGAGTCTTCATCCTCTCTTGGGCTTTCTGTAGGTTGTTGCTAGCAAAGGAATGGACCCTCTCTAGAATGTGTCGGAGGTTTTGAAGATACTGGGGCACATTCTGATGCTCACTGAAGGTGGCATCACGTAGAGAATCCTTGAAAGCCTTGAGAGGTGTACGGCACTTACGTCCGTAGAGCATCTCATAAGGAGATACTCCTAGTGACTCGTTGGGAAGACTTCTGAAAATACACATAATGAGATCAAGTTGCCTATCCCAATCCTTTGAGGTCTCATTGCAAAACTTTTTTAAGAGTGCCTTGATAGTCTGATGACTACGCTCGAGAGAACCCTGTGAAGCAGGATGATAGGGGCTGGACAGTACCTGTTTGATGTTGAACTCCTCCAGAGTCCGTTTGAAGAGATCACTGGTGAAGTTGGTGCCACAGTCGCTCTGAATCTCCCTCGGAAATCCATACTGGGTGAAGATTTTCAATAAATTCTTCACCACTGTAGCAGCCGTAATGTTTTTCACTGGAACTGCTATGGGGAATCTGGTGGTAGGACACAGGATAGTTAAGATATAGGCGTTGCCTGCACTGGTCCGAGGCAAAGGACCAACACAGTCAATAATAAGTCTGTGGAACGGTTCCTCAGGCACCTGGATGGGTATCAGTGGTGCTCTGGGAATGGAAACGTTCGGTTTCCCGGCTAACTGACACACGTGGCACAGTTTGACATGATTCTTGACATCGTTAACCATACCTGGCCAGTAGTAGTCTTGTCGAATTCCATGGTAAGTCTTGTTGAACCCGTAGTGTGACAGTGCTCCGTGGGCCAGGTGTAGAATCGTGGGCCGCAGGCTGGTAGGAATCACTAGTTGTTCAACGTCTGCCCAATCGTCCTCGTCCTTCAGTTTACTGGGTCTATACCTGCGATAGAGTAATTCGTTCTCCATAAAGAACCCAGGAACACTGTCGGATTGGGTCTCAGCCTGAAAGAATAATGGTGTCAAGGTAAGATCATCTCTCTGTAACTTACGGAACTCCAAAGCGGTCAGATTAGGGGGTAGTTTCGAAGGGTCCTGAGGGACAGCGGTAGCAGTAGAGTCAGCTGGCTGTGGTCGTGCAGCTTGAGCACGGGTGGTCACCATAACAGGAGGAGAACCTTCATCACTCTCTTGAACCTTTGCTGGAACATGCTCAAAAATCGGGTTATCCAACACAGAGTTACCCACCTGGGATATGTCCTTGACGATCAGGTTGTTCGGTTGTTGGTCTTCTGCCAAGTCGTTGCCCAGGAGAAGTTGCACTCCAGGCATGGGAAAAGGCTTTTCCCTGACGGCGACTTGGACTTCACCGGTCACGAAGGGACAATCTAGGTAAACTCTGGCAAGAGGATAAGGAGTAGTAGCAGTAAGGTCAGTGATGAATACAGTCTCTCCTGTGTAGGCGACGTTGGGCACAGCTGATTTCAAGACGATCGATTGTAGAGCCGCTGTGTCCCGCAGGATCTTAAGTCCAAAACGTCCCTCTGAATCTGAACCGTGGGTAGTGATAGTTCCTGGATATAGATGCTTGCTAAAGAGAGAGAGATCATTAGCATGAACACCAACATTCATTACAGGCTTACCGGACTTAGGGTGAGTAGGTTTGGGCTTAGGAGGTTCTATGTTACCTTTAGATTGGGACTTACCACATTTTTCTATGGTATGTCCATAGAGTCGACAATACCTGCAGTACAGTTGAGAGGTACCTTGATCTGGGCTCGCTTTCTCGTAACTGTACCAAGACTTCTTGCTGGTAGGTTCTGGTGTCAGCCGGTGGATGAGGCTGTAAGTGTCAGCTGACTTCGCGCACTTCACCAAATCGGTCTCTTCTTTGTCTGCTAAGTATAGGCGGACAGGAGGAGGTACACGTCTCAAAAATTCTTCAACCAGTATGAGGTTGACAAGCTCTGGAAAAGTAGAGACATGTGCTGCCTCCAGCCATTTCATGAAATATCTCCGTTTGGTGTTAGCAAATTCTAAGAAGGTGGTGGTACTTGCCTTGACGTAGTCACGGAACTTTCGTCGATAGCTTTCGGTGGAGAGAAGGTAGGCGTCCAACACAGCTTGCTTCAAGGTGGTGTAGTCGTTTTCCGATGCCAAAGTGCTGAGTGTGACGGCTGCTCTACCTGTTAAATGTACTCGGAGAAGGGTAGCCCATTGGTCGTCAGGCCAACTAAGTTGATTAGCAAGGGTCTCAAAAGTTGTGAAGAACACATCAACCTCCGTTTCTATGAACGGGGGCATTAACTTACTTGCATGGGAGACATTGAAACTTGGAGGAAGACTAGCTGCTGCTTGTTGGAGTCGAGCTTGGTGTGTAGCGTCCATCGCGAGTTCTCTGCTATGATAGTCTAGAACCGAGTCTGCTTGCCGTTTGTCGTGGTCGCGTTGCATCTCTAGTTGTTGTCGTTGTACTTCAAGTTGTAATTTTTCACGCTCTTTGAGTAAGGCCAACTCACGTTCACTTTCTTCTTTCTTCAGTGCGGCCTCTCTCTCTCTTCTTTAGCGGCCTCCTTTCACTTTCTTCTTCCGGATGGCAGCTGCTTCCTTGGCCAGGGCTGCCTCACGCTCCTTGAGGCGGATTTCTCTTTCTTGTTCTTCCCTTCTGATGGCAGCTTCACGCTCTTGTTCTTCCTTTCTGATGGCAGCTTCACGCTCTCTGATTGCAGCTGCTTCCTGTTGTTGCTCCCGCTCGATCTTAGCAAGTTCTAGCTTGAGCTTTATTGCTGTCAAATCATGCTTATCTGAAATGGTATATTGTTCGTGAGTATCAGAATCTATCTTCCCTTCATCCAAAGATAATCTAAAATTATATTATGTATGGCATACTTGTTGGCGTCAGGGGGAACTTCTAATTGATACTCATGTGCAAGAGTTCTCAATTCGACCCTCTTAGCATGACGCAATTTCTCTATTTCACCTTCTGGATCTGCCTTGAAAGTTTGGATACGAAACATGTGAAAAATGGCAAATAAATGAGACACGAATATACTGTGAGAATATGGTGAATGTCAGAAACAGGAAACGTGGCAACTGATACCTATCCTGTGGAATTATTAATAATTAAAGTTAATTCAAGATGGTAAATGATTAAGGTCGCAGGAAATCTTGTACCTGGTACTCACTGTGGGAGGATAAAGGCAAGAAAATCCTACTAATTAGTTGAAACTGAGTTTCAAAAGACAAGTGAAACACTAAATGGTTCCTAAGTAAATGAGGTAGTCCAAAAATGTAGTCATACCTTGCCGAGTCACTATAGAACATAAGCAAGGTACCCACTGAAATTGAATATGGTATTTACAGAATTAGCGAACTTCGTGCTCAAAAGAAAGAAAGCTAATTCCCTACCTTGAGTAAATACCATCAATTCTGACCAACGAGTAGGGGTGCGAGTGTCAACTGGTGACGAGAACTATCGGCGAGGTCCCAGTTCGCCAATAATAGTCCGTGCTAGAGGAACTTTGGCCCTCTTTTTCCTCCTAGAGTCGGATTGCAGAAATTAGGTGCTATTGACCCGGAGACAGACCACAGTACCAGGGTAATAACACGGAAGGGGGAGACGACCAATTAAGAGTATGACTGAGGCCTACAGTCACCACGTAATCCAAAGTTGTCTCACACTCACCATATGCTACTCCCGTAATGCACAATATACACAGCACCATATAATAATAAACGTGATTAATGTAAATATTGAAAGCAAGGGAATGAAAGCCAAGTACGCTTACCACAATTACCAATACCTGAGTGAAGCTCCTAGGACAGGCCCCCAATATATGTGACGGTAACGTGTTGGAAATGGTGGTCGGCAGTCTTCCAAATAGCAGATGTCAATGCTGGGCCACATACATGTAAGTTATAAAAAAAAGGAAAAAAAAGAGTGACTGCTTGTCTGATAATCTGTGGTAAGGTAAGGTAAGATACACGAAAACACAAATATAAAAAAATGCACTTTAATTAATCTAGAAAACAAAATAAAATAAAGACAATTCCTTGGCATTTAAAATAATGTAAAAGTAAAACACGTAAAAATATATATAACAAACTGAAAAGGGGGAACTGGTTACGTTAACAGGAATACAAAGATAAATGGTGCTGGGAATATATGCGCAAGCTATCAACCTCTATTTGATCACACAAGGTGAGTCAAGTAGGTGTTCACAGCAAGAGCACTAGATATATTCTGACTGGACAACTGCTGGCGGTCCTGACATTGGCTTGCGAGGAATGTGATTGGCGTGGAGCTGGAGTGGTGTGTTGTTGAACGGCCAATGAGAATGCAGGACGGCCGCAAGTCGGTAGTTTGGCTGGGAGTAGCAGTTGGCGGGTCGACCAGGTGTGCAGGAGTAAGGAGAGGGGGAGTTTCAGGTGCGTGGCTGGTCTTGATATATACGTTTAAGCCACTGAATAACGTATCTTGAATATTGTGTTGAACGGGATTCTAGCAGAACGAGCAGGCTAAATCTCTGGGAAGAGATTATTGTCACACCAAAAATCGAGGTTTCGATTATTTAGATCAGGGGTCTCCAAACTATGGCCCGCGGGCCACATCCGGCCCCCACATAATTTCATCCGGCCCGCCAAACAAATCCCTGTGTGGTGGCCTTGAAAAAATAATTATCGTACGAATGGCATCGCAGAATTATTCAAAGCTAGATACTAGTACTGGTAGGTATGTGTTGTGCATTACAATAAGTATAGAGAAG
>WNGS01008621.1:0-11392 GCA_020271785.1 Procambarus virginalis
GGACCCACAACACTAACTACCGGGACCCACAACACTAACTACCGGGACCCACAACACTAACTACCGGACTCACAACACTAACTACTGGGACCCACCACACTAACTACCGGACCACAACACTAACTACTGGGACTCACAACACTAACTACGGGACCCACACACTAACTACCGGGACCCACAACACTAACTACCGGGACCCACAACACTAACTACCGGGACTCACAACACTAACTACCGGGACTCACAACACTAAACTACCGGGACCCACAACACTAACTACTGGACCCACAACACTAACTACCGGGACCCACAACACTAACTACCGGGACTCACAACACTAACTACCGGGACTCACAACACTAACTACCGGGACTCACACACTAACTACCGGGACTCACAACACTAACTACCGGGACCCACAACACTAACTACCGGGACTCACAACACTAACTACCGGGACTCACAACACTAACTACCGGGACCCACAACACTAACTACCGGGACCCACAACACTAACTACCGGGACCCACACACTAACTACCGGGACCCACAACACTAACTACCGGGACTTCCAGCACTAACTACCGGGACTCACAACACTAACTACGGGACCCAACAGCCTTAACCACTGCACCATAATGAGATACTTTGAACTTTTTTTTAATGGGAAACTTCGTATATTTGTTCAGTTATTAGTGTTAAATATTGTTGTTTGTACAAATAATTTAAAAAATATAATTAAATTTCGTATTTTTTTTTTTGTCTTACAGAAAAAGAATTGAATTAGTTATTTTAAGCCATAATTTATATCATGGAGTAACTGATTATTTCAGCAACATTATATTCAAAGGTTTCTATATATTGTAAGCATTTTAATTTGGTGTCATAGTAATTTTACATTGCAATACCCAATTTAACATTAAAAAAAATGGTTTTGTGTTGACTTTTCAACACATCAGAATGATGACACTGAAGGTTCAGACTAAATTTAAACATTGACACTTTTGGTAAACATTTAAACATTACTTTTCTCCTCCTCCACAGGTGTGAGGCTGCGGACTCACTACGAACCCCTGCAACAAACCCTGCAACAACCCCTGCAACACCCGCAACCCCTGCAACAACCCCTGCAACACCAGCTGCAACACCAGCAACCCCTGCAACACCTGCACACACCAGCTGGTCATGAAGGTGAACGTGTGAAGGTGTTCAGCAGCCACTAGAGTGCAGGGTTCACCCAAGACCCGCAAGTTATCGTTGATGATGGAGAACCACACCGTGATGGAGCCAGAGGACTCCATCCCTCTCAACTGCTCCTTCTTGCTGTACATTGACCCATACAACGGGTCCGAGTTGCTCAACGACACCAACTGTAGTCTGGGGCTGTTTGAGGGAGGCGTGAGCCGCATGAGCACAGCAGCTGTGCTCATCACACAGCTCTTCTACGCCATCACGTGTCTTGTGGGTCTGTGCGGCAACACCCTTGTTATATACGTCGTCACCAGGTTCTCCAAGATGCAGACAGTTACCAACCTCTACATCCTCAACCTGGCCATAGCCGACGAGCTGTTTGTGGTGGGCATTCCCTTCCTGATGACCACCTCCATGCTGGGCCACTGGCCCTTCGGCTCCATTATGTGCAAGCTGTATATGATCACTACTTCCCTCAACCAGTTCACCAGTTCGCTGTTCTTGACCATCATGAGTGCTGACCGGTATATCGCTGTCTGTCACCCCATCAGTTCTCCGAGGTTCAGGACGCCTATGATCTCCAAGTTGGTGTCCTTGACGGCTTGGACTCTCTCCGCCCTGATGATTGTGCCGGTGTTCATGTACTCTAACACACTCGAGGATAACGGACTCGATAACTGTATATCTTCTGGCCTGAGAGTGAAGGCGTGCGAGGAGAGATTGCTTTTATAAGGTATTCGTTCGCTCTGGCGTTCGGGGCGCCTCTGGCCCTCATATTCATCTTCTACAGCTTAGTCTTGCACAAGCTCAAGACCGTCGGTCCAAAGTCTAAATCGAAAGAGAAGAAAAAGTCCCGTCAGAAGGTGACACGGTTGGTGTTGACGGTCATTACTGTCTACGTCATCTGCTGGCTCCCGTACTGGGTGCTGCAGCTGACTCTCATCCTCAGCACGCCCAAACAAGGCCACACCAACTTCATGGTCGTCCTCTTCATGATATCCTCGTGTCTATCCTACATCAACTCAGCCCTCAACCCCATCCTCTACGCCTTCCTCAGCGACAACTTCAAGAAAAGCTTCATGAAGGCTTGTACCTGCGCCGCCAGGATGGAGGTCAACAACGCTCTCAAGCCGGAAAACTCCATGTTTCCGCTGCGGCAGCGAGGGACGTCGACGAGGTCGCGCATGACCAGGAGAGACAGAGAGTCCGGAGAAGGCACCACTTCGCAGTGTGGACTGAGCAAGGAGCCCTCCACCGCCGTCACCACCTCCAACTCCAGACTCAACCAGAACCTGGTCATTATTGGTGATGAACTGACAGTCAGAAATGGCCGGTCGCCCGGACCACGCCTTCCTGATCTACTCCAGTAGAGTGCGTCTCCACTCTACCGCCTGTAGAGTGCGTCGTCTCCATTCTACCACCTGTAGAGTGCGTCGTCTCCACCTGAAGAGTGTAGGGTCGCTACTGTCAGAATGCGTCGTCTAAACCAATAGAGAGCGTCATCTTCCGGTATATGAGTGTACACTCACCTCCCACCTTATATAATGTGTGGCCTCTGCCACCAAGATTAGCGTGACAGGTGTCGTGACAGTTGTCGTGACAGGTGTCGTGACAGTTGTCGTGACAGGTGTCCTTCTACGGCTGACCTCGTATCTCCATAGATATATGGTCACCTTAGCACTCAACACACCATCCTGTAGTCAGCTGCCACCATCCTGTTGTTAGTAGTGTACTTCAGCTGCCACCATCCTGTTGTTAGTAGTGTACTTCAGCTGCCACCACCTGTTGTTAGTAGTGTACTTCAGCTGCCACCATCCTGTTGTTAGTAGTGTACTTCAGCTGCCACCATCCTGTTGTTAGTAGTGTACTTCAGCTGCCACCATCCTGTTGTTAGTAGTGTACTTCAGCTGCCACCATCCTGTTGTTAGTTGTGTACTTCAGCTGCCACCATCCTGTTGTTAGTTGTGTACTTCAGCTGCCACCATCCTGTTGTTAGTTGTGTACTTCTGCTGCCACCATCATGTTGTTAGTTGTGTACTTCTGCTGCCACCACCTGTTGTTAGTAGTGTACTTCAGCTGCCACCATCCTGTTGTTAGTTGTGTACTTCAGCTGCCACCACCTGTTGTTAGTTGTGTACTTCTGCTGCCACCATCCTGTTGTTAGTAGTGTACTTCAGCTGCCACCATCCTGTTGTTAGTTGTGTACTTCAGCTGCCACCATCCTGTTGTTAGTTGTGTACTTCTGCTGCCACCATCCTGTTGTTAGTAGTGTACTTCAGCTGCCACCATCCTGTTGTTAGTTGTGTACTTCAGCTGCCACCACCTGTTGTTAGTAGTGTACTTCAGCTGCCACCATCCTGTTGTTAGTAGTGTACTTCAGCTGCCACCATCCTGTTGTTAGTAGTGTACTTCAGCTGCCACCATCCTGTTGTTAGTAGTGTACTTCAGCTGCCACCATCCTGTTGTTAGTTGTGTACTTCAGCTGCCACCATCCTGTTGTTAGTTGTGTACTTCAGCTGCCACCATCCTGTTGTTAGTTGTGTACTTCTGCTGCCACCATCATGTTGTTAGTTGTGTACTTCTGCTGCCACCACCTGTTGTTAGTAGTGTACTTCAGCTGCCACCATCCTGTTGTTAGTTGTGTACTTCAGCTGCCACCACCTGTTGTTAGTTGTGTACTTCTGCTGCCACCATCCTGTTGTTAGTAGTGTACTTCAGCTGCCACCATCCTGTTGTTAGTAGTGTACTTCAGCTGCCACCACCTGTTGTTAGTTGTGTACTTCTGCTGCCACCATCCTGTTGTTAGTTGTGTACTTCAGCTGCCACCATCCTGTTGTTAGTTGTGTACTTCAGCTGCCACCATCCTGTTGTTAGTTGTGTACTTCAGCTGCCACCATCCTGTTGTTAGTTGAGTACTTCTGCTGCCACCATCCTGTTGTTAGTTGTGTACTTCTGCTGCCACCATCCTGTTGTTAGTTGTGTACTTCTGCTGCCACCATCCTGTTGTTAGTTGTGTACTTCAGCTGCCACCATCCTGTTGTTAGTTGTGTACTTCAGCTGCCACCATCCTGTTGTTAGTTGTGTACTTCAGCTGCCACCATCCTGTTGTTAGTTGTGTACTTCAGCTGCCACCACCTGTTGTTAGTAGTGTACTTCAGCTGCCACCATCCTGTTGTTAGTTGAGTACTTCAGCTGCCACCACCTGTTGTTAGTAGTGTACTTCAGCTGCCACCATCCTGTTGTTAGTTGAGTACTTCAGCTGCCACCACCTGTTGTTAGTTGTGTACTTCAGCTGCCACCATCCTGTTGTTAGTTGTGTACTTCAGCTGCCACCATCCTGTTGTTAGTAGTGTACTTCAGCTGCCACCATCCTGTTGTTAGTTGTGTACTTCAGCTGCCACCATCCTGTTGTTAGTTGAGTACTTCAGCTGCCACCATCCTGTTGTTAGTAGTGTACTTCAGCTGCCACCATCCTGTTGTTAGTTGTGTACTTCAGCTGCCACCACCTGTTGTTAGTTGTGTACTTCAGCTGCCACCATCCTGTTGTTAGTAGTGTACTTCAGCTGCCACCATCCTGTTGTTAGTTGTGTACTTCAGCTGCCACCATCCTGTTGTTAGTTGTGTACTTCAGCTGCCACCACCTGTTGTTAGTTGTGTACTTCAGCTGCCACCACCTGTTGTTAGTTGTGTACTTCAGCTGCCACCACCTGTTGTTAGTTGTGTACTTCAGCTGCCACCATCCTGTTGTTAGTTGTGTACTTCAGCTGCCACCATCCTGTTGTTAGTTGTGTACTTCAGCTGCCACCACCTGTTGTTAGTTGTGTACTTCTGCTGCCACCACCTGTTGTTAGTTGTGTACTTCAGCTGCCACCATCCTGTTGTTAGTTGTGTACTTCCGCTGCCACCATCCTGTTGTTAGTTGTGTACTTCAGCTGCCACCATCCTGTTATTAGTTGTGTACTTCAGCTGCCACCACCTGTTGTTAGTTGTGTACTTCTGCTGCCACCACCTGTTGTTAGTTGAGTACTTCTGCTGCCACCACCTGTTGTTAGTTGTGTACTTCAGCTGCCACCATCCTGTTGTTAGTTGTGTACTTCAGCTGCCACCACCTGTTGTTAGTTGTGTACTTCTGCTGCCACCACCTGTTGTTAGTTGTGTACTTCAGCTGCCACCATCCTGTTGTTAGTTGTGTACTTCTGCTGCCACCACCTGTTGTTAGTAGTGTACTTCAGCTGCCACCATCCTGTTGTTAGTTGTGTACTTCAGCTGCCACCACCTGTTGTTAGTTGTGTACTTCTGCTGCCACCATCCTGTTGTTAGTTGTGTACTTCTGCTGCCACCACCTGTTGTTAGTAGTGTACTTCAGCTGCCACCATCCTGTTGTTAGTAGTGTACTTCAGCTGCCACCATCCTGTTGTTAGTTGTGTACTTCAGCTGCCACCACCTGTTGTTAGTTGTGTACTTCTACTGCCACCACCTGTTGTTAGTAGTGTACTTCAGCTGCCACCATCCTGTTGTTAGTTGTGTACTTCAGCTGCCACCACCTGTTGTTAGTTGTGTACTTCAGCTGCCACCACCTGTTGTTAGTTGTGTACTTCAGCTGCCACCATCCTGTTGTTAGTTGTGTACTTCAGCTGCCACCACCTGTTGTTAGTTGTGTACTTCAGCTGCCACCACCTGTTGTTAGTTGTGTACTTCAGCTGCCACCACCTGTTGTTAGTTGTGTACTTCAGCTGCCACCACCTGTTGTTAGTTGTGTACTTCAGCTGCCACCATCCTGTTGTTAGTTGTGTACTTCAGCTGCCACCACCTGTTGTTAGTTGTGTACTTCAGCTGCCACCACCTGTTGTTAGTTGTGTACTTCAGCTGCCACCATCCTGTTGTTAGTTGTGTACTTCAGCTGCCACCATCCTGTTGTTAGTTGTGTACTTCAGCTGCCACCACCTGTTGTTAGTTGTGTACTTCAGCTGCCACCACCTGTTGTTAGTTGTGTACTTCAGCTGCCACCATCCTGTTGTTAGTTGTGTACTTCAGCTGCCACCATCCTGTTGTTAGTTGTGTACTTCAGCTGCCACCATCCTGTTGTTAGTTGTGTACTTCAGCTGCCACCATCCTGTTGTTAGTAGTGTACTTCAGCTGCCACCATCCTGTTGTTAGTTGTGTACTTCAGCTGCCACCATCCTGTTGTTAGTAGTGTACTTCAGCTGCCACCATCCTGTTGTTAGTTGTGTACTTCAGCTGCCACCACCTGTTGTTAGTTGTGTACTTCAGCTGCCACCATCCTGTTGTTAGTTGTGTACTTCAGCTGCCACCACCTGTTGTTAGTTGTGTACTTCAGCTGCCACCATCCTGTTGTTAGTTGTGTACTTCAGCTGCCACCACCTGTTGTTAGTAGTGTACTTCAGCTGCCACCACCTGTTGTTAGTTGTGTACTTCAGCTGCCACCATCCTGTTGTTAGTAGTGTACTTCAGCTGCCACCATCCTGTTGTTAGTTGTGTACTTCAGCTGCCACCATCCTGTTGTTAGTAGTGTACTTCAGCTGCCACCATCCTGTTGTTAGTTGTGTACTTCAGCTGCCACCACCTGTTGTTAGTTGTGTACTTCAGCTGCCACCATCCTGTTGTTAGTTGTGTACTTCAGCTGCCACCACCTGTTGTTAGTAGTGTACTTCAGCTGCCACCATCCTGTTGTTAGTTGTGTACTTCAGCTGCCACCACCTGTTGTTAGTAGTGTACTTCAGCTGCCACCATCCTGTTGTTAGTAGTGTACTTCAGCTGCCACCATCCTGTTGTTAGTAGTGTACTTCAGCTGCCACCATCCTGTTGTTAGTAGTGTACTTCAGCTGCCACCATCCTGTTGTTAGTTGTGTACTTCAGCTGCCACCACCTGTTGTTAGTAGTGTACTTCAGCTGCCACCATCCTGTTGTTAGTAGTGTACTTCAGCTGCCACCACCTGTTGTTAGTTGTGTACTTCAGCTGCCACCACCTGTTGTTAGTAGTGTACTTCAGCTGCCACCATCCTGTTGTTAGTAGTGTACTTCAGCTGCCACCATCCTGTTGTTAGTAGTGTACTTCAGCTGCCACCATCCTGTTGTTAGTTGTGTACTTCAGCTGCCACCATCCTGTTGTTAGTAGTGTACTTCAGCTGCCACCATCCTGTTGTTAGTAGTGTACTTCAGCTGCCACCATCCTGTTGTTAGTAGTGTACTTCAGCTGCCACCATCCTGTTGTTAGTAGTGTACTTCAGCTGCCACCATCCTGTTGTTAGTTGTGTACTTCAGCTGCCACCATCCTGTTGTTAGTAGTGTACTTCAGCTGCCACCATCCTGTTGTTAGTAGTGTACTTCAGCTGCCACCATCCTGTTGTTAGTAGTGTACTTCAGCTGCCACCATCCTGTTGTTAGTTGTGTACTTCAGCTGCCACCACCTGTTGTTAGTTGTGTACTTCAGCTGCCACCATCCTGTTGTTAGTTGTGTACTTCAGCTGCCACCATCCTGTTGTTAGTTGTGTACTTCAGCTGCCACCATCCTGTTGTTAGTTGTGTACTTCAGCTGCCACCACCTGTTGTTAGTTGTGTACTTCAGCTGCCACCATCCTGTTGTTAGTTGTGTACTTCAGCTGCCACCACCTGTTGTTAGTTGTGTACTTCAGCTGCCACCATCCTGTTGTTAGTTGTGTACTTCAGCTGCCACCACCTGTTGTTAGTTGTGTACTTCAGCTGCCACCATCCTGTTGTTAGTTGTGTACTTCAGCTGCCACCATCCTGTTGTTAGTTGTGTACTTCAGCTGCCACCATCCTGTTGTTAGTAGTGTACTTCTGCTGCCACCATCCTGTTGTTAGTTGTGTACTTCAGCTGCCACCATCCTGTTGTTAGTAGTGTACTTCAGCTGCCACCATCCTGTTGTTAGTTGTGTACTTCAGCTGCCACCATCCTGTTGTTAGTAGTGTACTTCAGCTGCCACCATCCTGTTGTTAGTTGTGTACTTCAGCTGCCACCACCTGTTGTTAGTTGTGTACTTCAGCTGCCACCATCCTGTTGTTAGTAGTGTACTTCAGCTGCCACCATCCTGTTGTTAGTTGTGTACTTCAGCTGCCACCATCCTGTTGTTAGTAGTGTACTTCAGCTGCCACCATCCTGTTGTTAGTAGTGTACTTCAGCTGCCACCATCCTGTTGTTAGTTGTGTACTTCTGCTGCCACCATCCTGTTGTTAGTAGTGTACTTCAGCTGCCACCATCCTGTTGTTAGTTGTGTACTTCAGCTGCCACCATCCTGTTGTTAGTTGTGTACTTCAGCTGCCACCACCTGTTGTTAGTTGTGTACTTCAGCTGCCACCATCCTGTTGTTAGTAGTGTACTTCAGCTGCCACCACCTGTTGTTAGTTGTGTACTTCAGCTGCCACCATCCTGTTGTTAGTTGTGTACTTCAGCTGCCACCATCCTGTTGTTAGTTGTGTACTTCTGCTGCCACCACCTGTTGTTAGTAGTGTACTTCAGCTGCCACCATCCTGTTGTTAGTAGTGTACTTCAGCTGCCACCATCCTGTTGTTAGTAGTGTACTTCAGCTGCCACCATCCTGTTGTTAGTTGTGTACTTCAGCTGCCACCATCCTGTTGTTAGTAGTGTACTTCAGCTGCCACCATCCTGTTGTTAGTTGTGTACTTCAGCTGCCACCACCTGTTGTTAGTTGTGTACTTCAGCTGCCACCATCCTGTTGTTAGTTGTGTACTTCAGCTGCCACCACCTGTTGTTAGTTGTGTACTTCAGCTGCCACCATCCTGTTGTTAGTTGTGTACTTCAGCTGCCACCACCTGTTGTTAGTAGTGTACTTCAGCTGCCACCATCCTGTTGTTAGTAGTGTACTTCAGCTGCCACCACCTGTTGTTAGTTGTGTACTTCAGCTGCCACCATCCTGTTGTTAGTAGTGTACTTCAGCTGCCACCATCCTGTTGTTAGTTGTGTACTTCAGCTGCCACCATCCTGTTGTTAGTTGTGTACTTCAGCTGCCACCATCCTGTTGTTAGTTGTGTACTTCAGCTGCCACCACCTGTTGTTAGTTGTGTACTTCAGCTGCCACCATCCTGTTGTTAGTTGTGTACTTCAGCTGCCACCACCTGTTGTTAGTAGTGTACTTCAGCTGCCACCATCCTGTTGTTAGTTGTGTACTTCAGCTGCCACCACCTGTTGTTAGTAGTGTACTTCAGCTGCCACCATCCTGTTGTTAGTAGTGTACTTCAGCTGCCACCATCCTGTTGTTAGTAGTGTACTTCAGCTGCCACCATCCTGTTGTTAGTAGTGTACTTCAGCTGCCACCATCCTGTTGTTAGTTGTGTACTTCAGCTGCCACCACCTGTTGTTAGTAGTGTACTTCAGCTGCCACCATCCTGTTGTTAGTAGTGTACTTCAGCTGCCACCACCTGTTGTTAGTTGTGTACTTCACTGCCACCATCCTGTTGTTAGTAGTGTACTTCAGCTGCCACCATCCTGTTGTTAGTTGTGTACTTCAGCTGCCACCATCCTGTTGTTAGTAGTGTACTTCAGCTGCCACCATCCTGTTGTTAGTTGTGTACTTCAGCTGCCACCATCCTGTTGTTAGTAGTGTACTTCAGCTGCCACCATCCTGTTGTTAGTAGTGTACTTCAGCTGCCACCATCCTGTTGTTAGTAGTGTACTTCAGCTGCCACCATCCTGTTGTTAGTAGTGTACTTCAGCTGCCACCATCCTGTTGTTAGTTGTGTACTTCAGCTGCCACCATCCTGTTGTTAGTAGTGTACTTCAGCTGCCACCACCTGTTGTTAGTAGTGTACTTCAGCTGCCACCATCCTGTTGTTAGTAGTGTACTTCAGCTGCCACCATCCTGTTGTTAGTTGTGTACTTCAGCTGCCACCACCTGTTGTTAGTTGTGTACTTCAGCTGCCACCATCCTGTTGTTAGTTGTGTACTTCAGCTGCCACCATCCTGTTGTTAGTTGTGTACTTCTGCTGCCACCATCCTGTTGTTAGTTGTGTACTTCAGCTGCCACCACCTGTTGTTAGTTGTGTACTTCAGCTGCCACCATCCTGTTGTTAGTTGTGTACTTCTGCTGCCACCACCTGTTGTTAGTTGTGTACTTCAGCTGCCACCATCCTGTTGTTAGTTGTGTACTTCAGCTGCCACCACCTGTTGTTAGTTGTGTACTTCAGCTGCCACCATCCTGTTGTTAGTTGTGTACTTCAGCTGCCACCATCCTGTTGTTAGTTGTGTACTTCAGCTGCCACCATCCTGTTGTTAGTAGTGTACTTCTGCTGCCACCATCCTGTTGTTAGTGTGTACTTCAGCTGCCACCATCCTGTTGTTAGTAGTGTACTTCAGCTGCCACCATCCTGTTGTTAGTTGTGTACTTCAGCTGCCACCATCCTGTTGTTAGTAGTGTACTTCAGCTGCCACCATCCTGTTGTTAGTTGTGTACTTCAGCTGCCACCATCCTGTTGTTAGTTGTGTACTTCAGCTGCCACCATCCTGTTGTTAGTAGTGTACTTCAGCTGCCACCATCCTGTTGTTAGTTGTGTACTTCAGCTGCCACCATCCTGTTGTTAGTAGTGTACTTCAGCTGCCACCATCCTGTTGTTTAGTAGTGACTTCAGCTGCCACCATCCTGTTGTTAGTTGTGTACTTCTGCTGCCACCATCCTGTTGTTAGTTGTGTACTTCTGCTGCCACCATCCTGTTGTTAGTTGTGTACTTCAGCTGCCACCATCCTGTTGTTAGTTGTGTACTTCAGCTGCCACCACCTGTTGTTAGTAGTGTACTTCAGCTGCCACCATCCTTTGTTAGTAGTTGTACTTCAGCTGCCACCACCTGTTGTTAGTTGTGTACTTCAGCTGCCACCATCCTGTTGTTGTAGTGTACTTCAGCTGCCACCATCCTGTTGTTAGTTTGTACTTCAGCTGCCACCATCCTGTTGTTAGTTGTGTACTTCAGCTGCCACCATCCTGTTGTTAGTTGTGTACTTCAGCTGCCACCATCCTGTTGTTAGTAGTGTACTTCAGCTGCCACCATCCTGTTGTTAGTTGTGTACTTCAGCTGCCACCATCCTGTTGTTAGTTGTGTACTTCAGCTGCCACCATCCTGTTGTTAGTTGTGTACTTCAGCTGCCACCACCTGTTGTTAGTAGTGTACTTCAGCTGCCACCATCCTGTTGTTAGTAGTGTACTTCAGCTGC
>WNGS01008621.1:21595-32051 GCA_020271785.1 Procambarus virginalis
TTCTGGACTGCCAAAAAGCTTTGATACAGTACCGCACATGAGACTGCTGTTCACACTAGAGAGGCAGGCGGGGGTAGGGGGAAAGGTCCTAGCATGGATAAGGAACTACCTAACAGGAAGTAGCCAGAGAGTAATGGTAAGGGGCGAGAAGTCGGACTGGCGAACAGTAATGAATGGAGTACCTCAAGGATCGGTGTTGGGACAATTCTATTTCTAATATATGTTAACGACATGTTTACAGGAGTAGAGTCCTACATGTCGATGTTCGCAGATGACGCAAAGTTAATGAGAAGAGTTGTGACAGATGAGGATTGCATGATCCTCCAAGAGAACCTGAACAGGTTGTAGAGATGGTCATAGAAATGGCTACTGGAGTTCAACATGAGCAAATGTAAACTTATGGAAATGGGACTAGGTGATAGGAGACCAAAGGGACAGTACACAATGAAGGGGAACAGCCTACCTGTGACGACGCGCGAAAGAGACCTGGGAGTGGACGTAACACCTAATCTATCTCCTGAGGCACATATAAATATGATAACGACAGCAGCGTACTCTACACTGGCAAAAGTTAGAACATCATTCAGAAACCTAAGTAAGGAGGCATTTAGGGCGCTTTAAACTGCCTACGTGAGGCCAGTCTTAGAGTATGCCGCCTCATCATGGAGTCCCCATCTGAAGAAGCATATAAAGAAACTGGAAAAGGTTCAGAGGTTTGCAACGAGACTTGTCCCAGAGCTACGAGGGATGGGGTATGAAGAGCGTCTGAAGGAACTGTGCCTTACGACTAGAAAGAAGAAGGGAGAGGGGGGACATGATAGGAACATATAAAATACTCAAGGTGGATTGACAGAGTGGACATAGACGAAATGTTCACACGGAATAGTAACAGAACGAGGGGACATGGATGGAAGATGGAAACTCAGATGAGTCACAGAGGTGTTAGGAAGTTTTCTTTTAGCGTGAGAGTAGTGGGAAAATGGAATGCACTTAAGGAACAGGTTGTGGAAGCCAATACTATTCATAATTTTAAAACTAGATATGATAGGGAAATGGGACAGGAGTCATTGCTGTAAACAACCGATGCTCGAAAGGCGGGATCCAAGAGTCAATGTTCGATCCTGCAGACACAAATAGGTGAGTACACACAAACACACACACACACACACACACACTATAAATAAACACACCAACACGTATGCAAATTTGCATATCTAAACCCACGTATCTCCAAGGAACACATCCCGAGCACTTGCCGTGGAGTGAGTGCCCGACCCTGGCACTTGCCCCAATAAACCACAGCCCCCCACCACTGCCACTTGCCCGTGTGGTTAACCTAACCTAACCTAACCTAACCTAACCTAACCTAACCTAACCTAACCCCCACCCCCACCCCTCTCTCTGAAGGTGTGTGTATGTACTCACCTGGTTGTGTTTGCGGGGGTTGAGCGCTGTTCCTTCGGCCCGCCTCTCAACTGTCAATCAACTGTTACTAATTACTATTTTTTTCCCCACACACAGGAAGCAGCCCGTGACAGCTGTCTAACTCCCAGGTACCTATTTACTGCTAGGTAACAGGTGAACACAAACCCTGCCCATTTTATTTCTGCCGGAAATTTATGTTATTTAACCCGGACCCTAGGATTACGAGTCCAGAGCGCTGTCCAGTCAGCTATCAGGCCCCTAGCGCACGTGCGTGTGTGTGTGTGTGTGTGTGTGTGTGTGTGTGTGTGTGTGTGTGTGGTGTGTGTGTGTGTGTGTGTGTGTGCTCACCTATTTGTACTCACCTATTTGTGCTTGTGGGGGTTGAGCTTTGGCTCTTTGGTCCCGCCTCTCAACTGTCAATCAACTGGTGTACAGGTTCCTGAGCCTACTGGGCTCTATCATATCTACATTTAAACTGTGTATGGAGTCAGCCTCCACCACATCACTGCCTAAAGCATTCCATCCGTTAACTACTCTGACACTGAAAAAGTTCCTTCTAACGTCTCTGTGGCTCATGTGGGTACTCAGTTTCCACCTGTGTCCCCTTGTTCGCGTCCCCCCAGTGTTGAATAGTTTGTCCTTGTCTACCCGGTCGATTCCTCTGAGGATTTTGTAGGTTGTGATCATATCTCCCCTTACTCTTCTGTCTTCCAGTGTCGTAAGGTGCATTTCCCGCAGCCTTTCCTCGTAACTCATGCCTCTTAGTTCTGGGACTAGTCTAGTGGCATACCTTTGGACTTTTTCCAGCTTCGTCTTGTGCTTGACAAGGTACGGGCTCCATGCTGGGGCTGCATACTCCAGGATTGGTCTTACATATGTGGTGTACAAGATTCTGAATGATTCCTTACACAGGTTCCTGAACGCTGTTCTGATGTTAGCCAGCCTCGCATATGCCGCAGATGTTATCCTTTTTATGTGGGCTTCAGGAGACAGGTTTGGTGTGATATCAACTCCTAGATCTTTCTCTCTGTCCGTTTCATTAAGTACTTCATCTCCTATTCTGTATCCTGTGTCTGGCCTCCTGTTTCCACTGCCTAGTTTCATTACTTTGCATTTACTCGGGTTGAACTTCAACAGCCATTTGTTGGACCATTCACTCAGTCTGTCTAGGTCATCTTGTAGCCTCCTACTATCGTCCTCTGTTTCAATCCTCCTCATAATTTTTGCATCATCGGCAAACATTGAGAGAAACGATTCTATACCCTCTGGGAGATCATTTACATATATCAGAAACAGTATAGGTCCAAGGACTGACCCCTGCGGGACTCCACTCGTAACGTCTCGCCAATCTGAGACCTCACCCCTCACACTGACTCTTTGTCTCCTGTTGCTTAGGTACTCCTGTATCCAACGGAGTACCTTCCCTTTCACTCCAGCCTGCATCTCCAGCTTTTTCACTAGCCTCTTGTGTGGCACTGTATCAAAGGCTTTCTGACAATCCAAAAATATGCAGTCTGCCCACCCTTCTCTTTCTTGCCTTATTTTTGTTGCCTGGTCGTAGAATTCAAGTAACCCTGTGAGGCAGGACCTGCCATCCCTGAATCCATGTTGATGCTGTGTTACAAAGTTCTTTCGCTCCAGGTGCTCCACTAGCTTTCTTCGCACAATCTTCTCCATCAGCTTGCATGGTATGCAGGTTAGGGACACTGGCCTGTAGTTCAGTGCCTCCTGTCTATCCCCTTTCTTGTATATCGGGACTACATTAGCTGCTTTCCAAATTTCTGGCAGTTCCCCTGTTGCCAGTGATTTGTTATACACTATGGAGAGTGGTAGGCACAGTTCTTCTGCTCCTTCCTTAAGTATCCAAGGGGAGATTCCATCTGGGCCTATAGCCTTTGTCACATCCAACTCTAGTAAACACTTTCTTACTTCCCCGCTTGTAATCTCAAACTCTTCCAGTGGTTCCTGGTTAGCTATTCCCTCTCTTATCTCTGGGATTTCTCCTTGTTCTAGGGTGAAGACCTCTTGGAATTTCTTATTCAGTTCCTCACATACTTCCTTGTCGCTTGTAGTGAATCCTTCTGCCCCTATCCTTAATTTCATAACCTGTTCCTTTACTGTTGTTTTTCTCCTGATGTGGCTATGCAGCAATTTAGGCTGAGTCTTTGCCTTGCTTGCGATGTCGTTTTCGTATTGTCTTTCCGCCTCTCTTCTCATCCTGACATATTCATTCCTGGCATTCTGGTATCTTTCTCTGCTCTCCAGTGTCCTGTTATTCCTATAGTTTCTCCATGCCCTTTTACTTTGTTGCTTAGCTAGCCTACATCTCTGATTAAACCATGGGTTTCTCATCTTCATTTCACTGTTTTCCTTTTGGGCTGGGACAAACTTGTTTGCTGCTTCCTTGCACTTTTGCGTGATGTAGTCCATCATATCTTGGGCCGTCTTTTCCCTGAGCTCTGTTTCCCATGCTATGTCTGTTAGGAATTTTCTTATCTCCTCATAGTTTCCCTTTCGGTATGCTAACCTTTTGGTTTCAGTATCTCTCCTCGAGTTCAATAACCCTTCTTCAATCAGGTACTCAAACTCCAATACACTGTGGTCGCTCATCCCTACTGGGGCCTCAAAACCGATTTCTCTTATGTCAGAGTCGTTCAGGGTGAAGACCAGGTCGAGTCTCGCTGGTTCGTCATTTCCTCTCATCCTTGTGGGTTCTCTGACATGCTGGGTTAAGAAGTTTCTAGTCACCACCTCCAGTAGTTTGGCTCTCCACGTATCCTCGCCGCCATGCGGTTCCTTGTTCTCCCAGTCAATCCTTCCGTGATTGAAGTCCCCATGATGAGCAGGTGGGATCTATTTCTACAGGCAGCAGAGGCTGCCCTCTCAATTATAGTGTTAACTGCCATGTTGTTGTTTTCATACTCTTGACTGGGTCTTCTGTCATTTGGTGGAGGGTTATATATTACTGCTACTACTATTCTTGGTCCTCCCATTGTCATGGTGCCTGCTATGTAGTCTCTGAACTCCTCACAGCCCGGGATAACCATCTCCTTAAAACTCCATTCCTTTCTCATGAGTAGGGTGTGTGTGTGTGTGTGTGTGTGTGTGTGTGTGTGTGTGTGTGTGTGTGGTGTGTGTGTGTGTGTGTGTGTGTGTGTGTGTGTGTGTGTGTGTACTCACCTAGTTATACTCACCTAGTTGTGCTTGCGGGGGTTGAGCTCTGGCTCTTTGGTCCCGCCTCTCAACCGTCAATCAACTGGTGTACAGGTTCCTGAGCCTATTGGCTCTATCATATCATATCAGGTCACCACAAGGTAACCACAAGGTAACCACAAGGTAACCACAGGTAACCACAGGTGACCACAAGGTAACAACAGGTAACCACAAGGTAACCACAGGTAACCACAGGTGACCACAAGGTAACCACAGGGTAACCACAGGTAACCACAAGGTGACCACAAGGTAACCACAAGGTAACCACAGGGTAACCTCAAGGTAACCACAAGGTAACCACAGGTGACCACAAGGTAACAACAGGTAACCACAAGGTAACCACAGGTAACCACAGGTAACCACAAGGTAACCACAGGTAACCACAAGGTAACCACAGGTAACCACAGGTAACCACAAGGTAACCACAGGTAACCACAAGGTAACCACAGGTAACCACAGGTAACCACAAGGTAACCACAGGGTAACCACAGGTAACCACAAGGTAACCACAAGGTAACCACAGGGTAACCACAGGTAACCACAAGGTAACCACAAGGTAACCACAAGGTAACCTCAAGGTAACCTCAAGGTAACCACAAGGAACCCACAGGTAACCACAAGGTAACCACAGGTAACCACAGGTAACCACAAGGTAACCACAAGGTAACCACAAGGTAACCACAAGGTAACCTCAAGGTAACCACAAGGTAACCACAAGGTAACCTCAAGGTAACCACAGGTAACCACACAAGGTAACCACAGGTAACCACAAGGTAACCACAAGGTAACCACAAGGTAACCTCAAGGTAACCACAAGGTAACCACAAGGTAACCACAAGGTAACCACAAGGTAACCACAAGGTAACCACAAGGTAACCACAGGTAACCACAAGGTAACCACAGGTAACCACAGGTAACCACAAGGTAACCACAGGTAACCACAGGTAACCACAGGTAACCACAAGGTAACCACAGGTAACCACAGGTAACCACAAGGTAACCACAAGGTAACCACAAGGTAACCACAGGTAACCACAAGGTAACCACAGGTAACCACAAGGTAACCACAGGTAACCACAGGTAACCACAGGTAACCACAAGGTAACCACAAGGTAACCACAGGTAACCACAAGGTAACCACAAGGTAACCACAAGGTAACCACAAGGTAACCACAGGTAACCACAAGGTAACCACAGGTAACCACAAGGTAACCACAAGGTAACCACAAGGTAACCACAAGGTAACCACAAGGTAACAACAAGGTAACCACAAGGTAACCACAGGTAACCACAGGTAACCACAAGGTAACCACAAGGTAACCACAGGTAACCACAGGTAACCACAAGGTAACCACAGGTAACCACAGGTAACCACAAGGTAACCACAAGGTAACCACAGGTAACCACAAGGTAACCACAAGGTAACCACAAGGTAACCACAAGGTAACCACAAGGTAACCACAAGGTAACCACAGGTAACCACAGGTAACCACAAGGTAACCACAAGGTAACCACAGGTAACCACAAGGTAACCACAAGGTAACCACAAGGTAACCACAAGGTAACCACAGGTAACCACAAGGTAACCACAAGGTAACCACAAGGTAACCACAAGGTAACCACAAGGTAACCACAGGTAACCACAAGGTAACCACAAGGTAACCACAAGGTAACCACAAGGTAACCACAAGGTAACCACAAGGTAACCACAAGGTAACCACAAGGTAACCACAAGGTAACCACAAGGTAACCACAAGGTAACCACAAGGTAACCACAAGGTAACCACAGGTAACCACAAGGTAACCACAAGGTAACCACAGGTAACCACAAGGTAACCACAAGGTAACCACAAGGTAACCACAAGGTAACCACAGGTAACCACAAGGTAACCACAAGGCAACCACAAGGTAACCACAAGGTAACCACAGGTAACCACAAGGTAACCACAAGGTAACCACAGGTAACCACAAGGTAACCACAAGGTAACCACAAGGTAACCACAAGGTAACCACAAGGTAACCACAGGTAACCACAAGGTAACCACAAGGTAACCACAAGTAACCACAAAGTAACCACAAGGTAACCACCGGTAACCACAGGTAACCACAGGTAACCACAGGTAACCACAGGTAACCACAGGTAACCACAGGTAACCACAAGGTAACCACAAGGTAACCACGGTAACCACAAGGTAACCACGGTAACCACAGGTAACCACAAGGTAACCACAAGGTAACCACAGGTAACCACAAGGTAACCACCGGTAACCACAGGTAACCACAGGTAACCACAAGGTAACCACAGGTAACCACAGGTAACCACAGGTAACCACAAGGTAACCACAGGTAACCACAGGTAACCACAAGGTAACCACAGGTAACCACAGGTAACCACAAGGTAACCACAGGTAACCACAGGTAACCACAGGTAACCACAAGGTAACCACACGTAACCACAGGTAACCACAGGTAACCACAAGGTAACCACAGGTAACCACAAGGTAACCACAGGTAACCACAGGTAACCACAGGTAACCACAAGGTAACCACAGGTAACCACAGGTAACCACAAGGTAACCACAGGTAACCACAGGTAACCACAAGGTAACCACAGGTAACCACAAGGTAACCACAAAGTAACCACAAGGTAACCACAAGGTAACAACAGGTAACCACAGGTAACCACAGGTAACCACAGGTAACCACAGGTAACCACAGGTAACCACAAGGTAACCACAGGTAACCACAGGTAACCACAAGGTAACCACAGGTAACCACAGGTAACCACAAGGTAACCACAGGTAACCACAGGTAACCACAGGTAAAAACAGGTAACCACAGGTAACCACAAGGTAACCACAGGTAACCACAGGTAACCACAAGGTAACCACAGGTAACCACAGGTAACCACAGGTAACCACAGGTAACCACAAGGTAACCACAGGTAACCACAGGTAACCACAAGGTAACCACAGGTAACCACAGGTAACCACAAGGTAACCACAGGTAACCACAGGTAACCACAGGTAACCACAGGTAACCACAGGTAACCACAGGTAACCACAGGTAACCACAAGGTAACCACAGGTAACCACAGGTAACCACAAGGTAACCACAGGTAACCACAGGTAACCACAGGTAACCACAGGTAACCACAGGTAACCACAAGGTAACCACAGGTAACCACAGGTAACCACAAGGTAACCACAGGTAACCACAGGTAACCACAAGGTAACCACAGGTAACCACAGGTAACCACAGGTAACCACAGGTAACCACAGGTAACCACAAAGTAACCACAAGGTAACAACAGGTAACCACAGGTAACCACAAGGTAACCACAAAGTAACCACAAGGTAACCACAGGTAACCACAAGGTAACCACAAGGTAACCACAAGGTAACCACAAAGTAACCACAAGGTAACCACAGGTAACCACAGGTAACCACAGGTAACCACAAGGTAACCACAGGTAACCACAGGTAACCACAAGGTAACCACAAGGTAACCACAGGTAACCACAAGGTAACCACAGGTAACCACAGGTAACCACAGGTAACCACAAGGTAACCACAGGTAACCACAGGTAACCACAAGGTAACCACAAGGTAACCACAGGTAACCACAAGGTAACCACAGGTAACCACAGGTAACCACAAGGTAACCACAAGGTAACCACAGGTAACCACAGGTAACCACAAGGTAACCACAAGGTAACCACAAGGTAACCACAAGGTAACCACAAGGTAACCACAGGTAACCACAAGGTAACCACAGGTAACCACAAGGTAACCACAAGGTAACCACAGGTAACCACAGGTAACCACAGGTAACCACAAGGTAACCACAGGTAACCACAGGTAACCACAGGTAACCAAGGTAACCACAGGTAACCACAAGGTAACCACAAGGTAACCACAAGGTAACCACAAGGTAACACAAGGTAACCACAGGTAACCACAGGTAACCACAGGTAACCACAAGGTAACCCCAGGTAACCACAGGTAACCACAAGGTAACCACAAGGTAACCACAAAGTAACCACAAGGTAACCACAAGGTAACCACAGGTAACCACAAGGTAACCACAGGTAACCACAAGGTAACCACAGGTAACCACAGGTAACCACAGGTAACCACAGGTAACCACAAGGTAACCACAAGGTAACCACAAGGTAACCCAAGGTAACCACAAGGTAACCACAGGTAACCACAGGTAACCACAGGTAACCACAAGGTAACCACAAGGTAACCACAAGGTAACCACAAGGTAACCACAGGTAACCACAAGGTAACCACAGGTAACCACAGGTAACCACAAGGTAACACAGGTAACCACAAGGTAACACACAGGTAACCACAGGTAACCACAAGGTAACCACAGGTAACCACAAGGTAACCACAGGTAACCACAGGTAACCACAAGGTAACCACAAGGTAACCACAAGGTAACCACAAGGTAACCACAAGGTAACCACAAGGTAACCACAGGTAACCACAAGGTAACCACAGGTAACCACAAGGTAACCACAGGTAACCACAAGGTAACCACAGGTAACCACAAGGTAACCACAGGTAACCACAAGGTAACCACAAGGTAACCACAAGGTAACCACAGGTAACCACAAGGTAACCACAAGGTAACCACAAGGTAACCACAGGTAACCACAAGGTAACCACAGGTAACCACAAGGTAACCACAGGTAACCACAAGGTAACCACAGGTAACCACAAGGTAACCACAGGTAACCACAAGGTAACCACAAGGTAACCACAGGTAACCACAAGGTAACCACAAGGTAACCACAGGTAACCACAAGGTAACCACAAGGTAACCACAGGTACCACAAGGTAACCACAGGTAACCACAGGTAACCACAAGGTAACCACAAGGTAACCACAGGTAAAACCAGGTAACCACAAGGTAACCACAAGGTAACCACAGGTAACCCAAAGGTAACCACAGGTAACCACAAGGTAACCACAAGGTAACCACAAGGTAACACAGGTAACCACAAGGTAACCACAGGTAACACAGGTAACCACAGGTAACCACAAGGTAACCACAAGGTAACCACAAGGTAACCACAGGTAACCACAGGTAACCACCAGGTAACCACAAGGTAACCACAAGGTAACCACAAGGTAACAAGGTAACCACAGGTAACCACAAGGTAACCACAGGTAACCACAGGTAACCACAAGGTAACCACAAGGTAACCACAAGGTAACCACAAGGTAACCACAAGGTAACCACAAGGTAACCACAGGTAACCACAAGGTAACCACAAGTAACCACAAGGTAACCACAGGTAACCACAAGGTAACCACAAGGTAACCACAGGTAACCACAGGTAACCACAAGGTAACCACAAGGTAACCACAAGGTAACCACAGGTAACCACAGGTAACCACAAGGTAACCACAAGGTAACCACAAGGTAACCACAGGTAACCACAAGGTAACCACAAGGTAACACAAGGTAACCACAGGTAACCACAGGTAACCACAGGTAACCACAAGGTAACCACAGGTAACCACAGGTAACCACAGGTAACCACAAGGTAACCACAAGGTAACCACAAGGTAACCACAGGTAACCACAAGGTAACCACAGGTAACCACAAGGTAACCACAGGTAACCACAAGGTAACCACAGGTAACCACAGGTAACCACAGGTAACACAAGGTAACCACAGGTACCACAAGGTAACCACAAGGTAACACAAGGTAACCACAGGTAACCACAGGTAACCACAAGGTAAAACCAAGGTAACCACAAGGTAACCACAAGGTAACCACAAGGTAACCACAAGGTA
>WNGS01008622.1:6809-18995 GCA_020271785.1 Procambarus virginalis
AAATCAAATTATGCCAAGAGAATCCCAGCACTGGGATGATCTGCGTACCGCTGAAGTAGGCTGTGTGTGTGTGTGTGGTGGTGTGTGTGTGTGTGTGTGTGTGTGTGTGTGTGTGTGTGTGTGTGTGTGGTTGTGTGGGTGTGTGTGTACGCACCTTTGTACTCACCTATTTGTGCTTGCAGGATCGAGCATTGACTCGGGGATCCCGCCTTTCCAGCCATCGGTTGTTTACAGCAAATAGCCTCATAGCATTCATAGCTCATATCACTCATAGCATTCATACCCTTATCACTCATAGCATTCATAGCCTCATATCACTCATAGCATTCATAGCCTCATATCACTCATAGCATCATAGCCTCATATCACTCATAGCATTCATAGCTCATATCACTCATAGCATTCATAGCCTCATATCACTCATAGCATTCATAGCTCATATCATTCATATCATTCATAGCCTCATATCACTCATAGCCTCATATCACTCATAGCCTCATATTACAAACAAATCACAATAACGTGAGGCATCAGACAAACCGTTGAAAATTCAACAAAGCCTCATATTAATTTTTTTTGAATATTTCACAAATTTTCTGTCCTTGTGTATGAGCCTCACTGTAAGTCAATAGGTTACTACTGGTAAAGGATTTTTTAGTGGGTGTGTGTGTGTGTTGGGTGTGTGTGTTTTGTGTGGTGTGTGGTGGGTGTTGTGGTGTGTGTGATGGTGTACTCACCTAGTGTACTCACCTAGTTTACTCACCTAGTTGTGCTTGCGGGGGTTGAGCTCTGGCTCTTTGGTCCCGCCTCTCAACCGTCAATCAACAGGTGTACAGTTCCTGAGCCTAATGGGCTCTATCATATCTACACTTTGAAACTGTGTATGGAGTCAGCCTCCACCACATCGCTTCCTAATGCATTCCATTTGTCAACCACTCTGACACTAAAAAGTTCTTTCTAATATCTCTGTGGCTCATTTGGGCACTCAGTTTCCACCTGTGTCCCCTAGTGCGTGTGCCCCTTGTGTTAAACAGCCTGTCTTTATCAACCCTGTCGATTCCCTGAGAATCTTGAATGTGGTGATCATGTCCCCCTAACTCTTCTGTCTTCCAACGAAGTGAGGTTTAATTCCTGCAGTCGCTCCTCGTAGCTCATACCTCTCAGCTCGGGTACTAGTCTGGTGGCAAACCTTTGAACCTTTTCCAGTTTAGTCTTATGCTTGACTAGATAGGGACTCCATGCTGGAGCCGCATACTCCAGGATTGGTCTGACATATGTGGTATATAATGTTCTGAAAGATTCCTTACACAAGTTTCTAAAGGCCGTTCTTATGTTAGCCAACCTGGCATATGCTGCTGATGTTATCCTCTTGATATGAGCTTCAGGGGACAGGTCTGGCGTGATATCAACCCCCAGGTCTTTCTCTCTCTCTGACTCTTGAAGTATTTCATCTCCCAAATGATACCTTGTATCTGGTCTCCTGCTTCCTACCCCTATCTTCATTACATTACATTGCTTGGGTTAAACTCTAACAGCCATTTGTTCGACCATTCCTGCAGCTTGTCCAGGTCTTCTTGAAGTCTCAAGCTGTCCTCCTCTGTCTTAATCCTTCTCATAATTTTGGCGTCGTCAGCAAACATTGAGAGGAATGAGTCTATACCCTCTGGGAGATCATTTACGTATATCAGAAACAGGATAGGTCCAAGTACAGAGCCCTGTGGGACTCCACTGGTGACTTCACGCCAGTCTGAGGTCTCACCCTCACTGTAACTCTCTGCTTCCTATTGCTTAGGTACTCCCTTATCCACTGGAGCGCCCTACCTGTTACTCCTGCCTGTTTCTCCAGCTTATGCATCAACCTTTTATGGGGTACTGTGTCAAAGGCTTTCCGACAGTCCAAAAAAATGCAGTCCGCCCACCCTTCTCTTGCTTAATTCTTGTCACCTGATCGTAGAATTCTATCAAGCCTGTAAGGCAAGATTTACCCTCCCTGAACCCATGTTGATGGGTTGTCACGAAGTCTCTTCTCTCCAGATGTGTGTGTGTGTGTGTGTGTGTAATCACCTATTTGTGCTTGCGGGGTGAGCTCTGCTCTTTGGTCCGACTCTCAACTGTCAATCAAATGGTGTACAGATTCTGAGCCTATTGGGCTCTATCATATTACCTGTAAACTGTGTATGAGTCAGCCTCCACCACATCACTGCCTATGCATTCCAGTTACTAACTACTCTGACACTGGAAAAGTTCTTCCTAACGTCCCTGTGGCTCATTGGGTGCTGATTTTCCACCTGTGTCCTCTTGTTCAAGTTCCTCCCGTGTTAAATAATCTGTTCTTATCTACTCTGCCAATCTGCCTGAGAATTTTGTATATGGTAATCATGTCTTCCCTCCCAAACTCCGGGCGACCAAACACGACCAAACACTTTGCTCCCTTCAGGGTGAAGACAAACATAGAGCTCTTGACGGCGTGTTTGCAGCAGACACAACTCTGGCTAGTGATGTTTGCTGTTGATCAGTAGAGTACCGTTCGTCTGTGAGAGCGGATTAATCCTTTTTCCAGAAGAACGGCCAGAGGTGACGCCGGCTTGTATATACGCAGCTGGAGGCGTCCACTGGTGTACACAGGTGCTACCTGGCGTACACATGTGCTACCTGGTGTACACAGGTGCACCCTGGCGTACACAGGTGCTCCCTGGTGTACACAGGTGCACCCTGGTGTACACAGGTGTTCCCTGGTGTACACAGGTGCTCCCTGGTGTACACAGGTGCTCCCTGGTGTACACAGGTGCGCCCTGGTGTACACAGGTGCTCCCTGGTGTACACAGGTGCGCCCTGGTGTACACAGGTGCTCCCTGGTGTACACAGGTGCGCCCTGGTGTACACAGGTGCGCCCTGGTGTACACAGGTGCTCCCTGGTGTACACAGGTGCTCCCTGGTGTACACAGGTGCGCCCTGGTGTACACAGGTGCGCCCTGGTGTACACAGACGTACATAAATGGAACACAACCAAATTGTAGAGTACATATTAATAAGGAGAAAGGCACACACACACACACACACACACACACCACACACACACACACACACACACACACACACACACACACACACCAACACACACACACACACACACACACACACACACAGGTCATGGTAACTGTAGACAACATCACCTGACTCCCTCTCTCACTATATTATGTCACGTGATATACCTTTTGGAGAATATTGAAGCTTTGCGATGGGATCGAACCGGCGTCTATGTTGATAGTGCGCTTCGGCTGTTCAGGAACGCGGTGCGATCCCAATGTACAGCTTCAATATTGTCTTGTAAACTCCGTACAAAATACAACTGTTTAGCCTAACCTGATACGTACGAACCCAAGCAACCTTCCTAACCTGTCGAGGCCGATGTATAGAAAACGTCAATTTGACGGTGCTTTAATTTTTATTAATACGTAATATTTTTAACGGATTTGTCGATTCCGTAAAAAATTGTTTTATATGTCAACTTTCTATTGCCTTGCGGGTCTGTGTTCGATCCCGATATTTCAAGGAATTGTGCATCACTCCCTGCTTCTGTTCTTATATCCCAGCTCCTTGTCCTCATACCCCAGCTCCTTGTCCTCATATCCCAGCTCCTTGTCCTCATATCCCAGCTCCTTGTCCTCATATCCCAGCTCCTTGTCCTCATATCCCAGCTCCTTGTCCTCATATATCCCTGTTCCTTGTCCTCATATCCCAACTCCTTGTCCTCATATCCCAGCTCCTTGTCCTCATATCCCAGCTCCTTGTCCTCATATCCCAGCTCCTTGTCCTCATATCCCTGTTCCTTGTCCTTATATCCCAGCTCCTTGTCCTCATATCCCAGCTCCTTGTCCTAATATCCCAGCTCATTGTCCTCGTATCCTAGTCCTTGTCCTCTTATCCCAGCTCTATGTCCTCATAATTGTAACGGACGCGGCCGTTGCTGCATTCGGCTTCCCTCCGGGCGCTTTTAAAAATAATTGGTGGCCTGCTATTGGCCACCGAAATGACGTCATGATTTTTCAGACGTTCTGATTGGAGGACGCGCGTCACCCCGCCACCATCAACTATCGGTCACTCGTTCAAAATCTCTGGGAGACTTCTCCCGCCAAATCATTGTCGGACAGCGGGTCCGCCATGATTGACGGAACCACATGGCCACTCTAGAATATTGCACCATCATACTGACTCTGCGGCTTCCAGCAGCCCTCGGCAGACATCTCTCTGAGGCTCCCAGCATCACGAACCAGCCGTACGATTGCATCCTCAACTGTGAGAAGGAAAAAAATCCGTTGGAGGAAATTTCCCTCTCTCAGGGTCGCAATTTCCGTAGAAAGCGACAGGCTTTTCGATCTGGTGTCTTGGCATGCTTTTCTGTCCCATTTCTGGTTCCTTGATGTAAACTCTCCTGTGGTGTGATGTAAACTGCTCTCTGGCCTGGTTTACTCCGTCTCGCGGAACCCTCCTGTCAAACACAGGTAAATATAGGCGTAGCAAAGTTAATTCCGAATACTGGGTGGATTATTTGGATAAGGTGTAGTGTGTGTGTGTGTGTGTGTGTGTGTGTGTGTGTGTGTGTGTGTGTGTGTGTGTGTGTGTGTGTGTGTGTGTCTGTGTGTGTGTGTGTGTGTGTGTGTGTGTGTGTGTGTGTGTGTGTGTGGTGTGTGTGTGTGTGTGTGTGATTGTGTGTGTTTGTGTGTACTCACCTAGTTGTGCTTTGCGGGGGTTGAGCTTTGGCTCTTTGGTCCCGCCTCTCAACTGTCAATCAACTGGTGTACAGATTCCTGAGCCTACTGGGCTCTATCATATCTACACTTGAAACTGTGTATGGAGTCAGCCTCCACCACATCACTGAATAATGCATTCCATCTGTTAACTACTCTGACACTGAAAAAATCTTTCTAACGTCTCTGTGGCTCAGTTGGGTACTCAGTTTCCACCTGTGTCCCCTTGTTCGCGTACCACCAGTGCTAAAGAGTTTGTCTTTGTCCTCCCTGTCGATTCCCCTGAGAATTTTGTAGGTGGTTATCACGTCTCCCCTTACTCTGTTTTCCAGTGATGTGAGACTTAGCTCCCATAGCCTTTCCTCGTAGCTCATACCTCTCAGTTCTGGGACAAGTCTGGTGGCATACCTCTGAATCGTCTCTAACTTTGTCTTGTGTTTAACTAGGTATGAACTCCAGGCTGGAGCTGCATACTCCAGAATTGGTCTGACATACGCGGTATACAGGGTCCTAAACGATTCCTTATACAAGTTTCTAAAGGCAGTTCTTAAGTGTGTGTTTTGGGGGGGGGGCAAGAGGGACCTTTGACGCTAACGATCACTTGAGTTCTTGTCCAATGATGGATCATAAAAGTTCTTGTTTGGGTGAGTCATAAATGTTAAAATGAAGACTAGTTCGGTGGAGATGTTATGTCGCCACAGTTATATATTCTCCTTTCTCTCTTATTTCTCCTTTCTCTTCCTATCTACTTTCCATTGTCTTCAGTCGAGGGGGACTGAATTCTGAATTATGTCTCTTCCTACCTTTCATTTTCTTCTCTTTACTCAGTTTTCTCGTGTCTGCACTCATCCCTTCTCTTCTTTCCCTTTCGGTTCTCCTTCTATTCCCCCTTTCCCCTCTCTCCAAGCCTGAAGGCAAGGGGAGAGGAGAGAAGGGGAACCGGGACTCCTTTTCCGCCTACGCTTCCTCCCCTCTCCTCCTCCTTTTCTCCGTCTCCCCTCAGACCGTGTCATGAGAGAAGGAGTCATGGCAGTGTGTCCCCTCACAAACTTTGTCCCTGTAATTGGCTCCCCTCTTCTAACTAGGGGCCATTATCGGCTCTTCTTGCCCCCCCCCCTCGTTCACCCCCTAATATGGTGTCTTCCTCTGCCTCTCCTTGTTGTGTCATCCCCTTGTGATGTATCTTCCTCCCCTTGTTAGTGTCTCCCCTTGTTTGTGTAGGCCTGAAGGCCCTAGTACCTGTTTACTGCTAGGTGAACAGAGGCATCGGGCAACCATTCACGGAATGCAACTCAAATCAGGCACCTGTGAGTCGCCTAAACCCACAGGTACCTACCCAGCAAACACAAATCATCTAGAAAACGTTCGTCTATCTCTTCCCATAGGCGTGGGAATGATTTACATTGAGAATGGTGCAGGAGAGCCATTGAGAAACTTTTAATCAAAAAATCCAAACACAAAGGTTTTATAATAAATTGTTTTTCTACAACTATTTTGTTCCTAATGTATTACAAATAGTTTTTACATGTTTAAATATAAAATTTATGGTGTTTTTTGTAAAATTCATTAATAAATTGTGAATGATATTTATTGGCTGAGTGAAACCTTCACAATTCATTTAGTAATAATATATGATCAGAAAAAGTAGTTTTCCAAATTTTCAAAAAATCGCTCTTTTTAACACAATTTGACTCGTTATGCATTCCACTAAACACTAATATCATGTTTAAATATATAATTTATGTATTATTCCCTAAAATAATTTATATAAATTATAAAAGTTGCTGGAAAGTGGTGTGAAAGAATCTGAAAACGTTTTGTTGTCTTATATTGGCGTGTTCTTATTAACTATGTCTCGAGTGCACAGTTTATCAAACAAGAAGATTAACATTCGTCAACCCTTAAAATCTTATATGTTATCTTGCTGTTGCAAAATGGGTGAATCTTTAAGAACAGCTAGTATATATGACAAATGGTGTTTTCCCGAACTCAAACATTGTAGGGTTTATTATTCTACACATATTTCTAATGACTCTTAGATGTTTACATTCTCTGAAGTATAATTGTGAAGGCTGTGTCCATCACTCTCACCACAGATTCTTAAACTCCTCTCTGCAGGTTCAACTATAATTAATTTCCATTCTGAATCTCCATGGACATTTGTATCCAAAATGAAACCAATATGGTTTCCTTCAGGGCCTTCAGCCAGCACATTTGCTCATTAATTTCCACAGATTCCAACATGGTAGGGGATTTACAGAAATTTGGCTATTCATATTGTTATTTTAAAAATATGAATGCATTTCCATACGATAAGACAAATACATGAGTTTATGATAAATTCGTTTTCTGTGATATAACATTGATATGCTCTTTTTTCTTTAAACCGCATACTAAACTAAATCACGATCGAGCGTATATATTGCTTTTTAAGAATTAAGCGCCACCACTGACCGCCAAATAAGTGCTCACATCAACAGAGTTGATGTATAAATGTTCAACGCTCAACAGAGTTAGTATAAATGGGATTAAATCAGAGTTGGAAAATGTTGTAGGTTGAGTACCTCAAGGCTCTGTCCTGGGACCTCTGTTGTTTATAATACTGTATATATAAATGATTTAGATTCAGGTTTGAGTAACAACATTTGCAAATTTGCCGATGATACAAAAATCGGTAGGGAAATAACACAGAAGAAGACTCACTATCTCTTCAAGTTGATCTAAATAGAGTTTTGAAATGGGCAAAAGGTTGACAGATGCAGTTCAATGCTGATAAATGTAAAGTTTTGAGGTTAGGTAATGATATGATAGAGTTACAAGATACGAGATAGATGGTGTTGTGATTGCAAAGTCGGGTATTTCGAAAGGGAACTTGGAGTTATGATTAGTAAGAATTTAAACCAAAAGATCAATGCATGAATGTTCGTAATAAGGCAAATAGTACACTAGGATTTATTAATCGAAGGGTTAATAACAAGACACCTGGTTTTGTTCTTCAGCTATAGCTTGCTCTTTAAAGCTCTTCATTCCCGTGCTGTCTCTTGGGTGGCTTAATTCTTATCAATCAATCAATTTGTTGCTTTGGTTAGGCCCCATTTTGATTATGCAGTTCAGTTTTAGTCGCCGTACTATAGAATTGATATAAATTCACTTGAACGTATCCAGCATAGTTAATTAACAAAGTTAATTCCCCAATTGCATTCACTGAAAAGGCGAAGAGTTAGGTGTGACATGATAGAGGTTTACAAGTTGATGAATGGACATAACAAATGGGATATTAAAAGTATCAGCACCAGACGAAATAATGGGTATAAATTGCATAAGTTTAGATTTAGGAAAGACCTGGGAAAATACTGGTTCGGTAACAGGGTTGTTGATTTGTGGAACAAATTACCGCCAAACGTGGATTGATTGTTTCAAACGTGGGTTCGACATGTATATGAGTGGGCTTGGGTGGTTATAAGAGTGGAAAAATGTTGTAAGCTGAGTGCCTCAAGCCTCTGGACTGGGACCTCTGTTGTTTATAATAAATATAAATATTTTAGACTAAGGTTTGAGTAGCAGCATTTGCAAATTTGCCGATGATACAAAAATCGAATATCAAAAAATATCAAAATATCAAAAATCGAAAATCCAATATATGATCTGTCTTGGTCTTTAATGGACCTATCCTTTCCCTAACCTTTGTTCGATATAACTGAAAAAAACCTTTAGGATTTGCCTTTGCTTAACCTGTTATACGGACTTCAGAGTTTCTTCTTTTTCAACTTCATAGTGGTGGAGGAATTATTTTTCGAACTTCATAGTAGTGGAGGTGGGCTGCCTCGATTGTTTCAAGCGCGGGTTAGACATGTATATTAGTAGGATTGGGTGGTTATAGATAGGAGCTGCCTGGTATGGGCCAATAGGCCTTCTGCAGTTACCTTTGTTCTTATGTTTTTGCCCTGTAACCTAAATGGTTACAGAGGCACATATATGGGCTTAGGGACTGAACCCCACAATACATTTAGCTAAACTGGTTACAATCTTGATGATATAGTTACAAAATTCATTATAAGTCGTCACATTCGAGATCGACCATTCGTCGAGTCGTCGATCGTCACATTCGAGATGGGTTCGAGATCAACCACAATTACAGTTTTTTTGCAGGCGATGAGTCACAATAACCTGGCTAAAGTATGTTGACCAGACCACACGAAGGTGAAGGGATGACGATGGGATGTTGCTTAAGCGTCAAAACGAAAATGTGTATACTCTTTTTACTCTCCTGACCTTAGTTCTCTAGCTACGTATTTCATTTTGGTACCAACGTGTTCGCAATAAAATTCTCTAGAAGAACATTAGTAAAAAAGGTCACGAAAGGTATAGGGATACCAGCACCAAATAAATAACTAAGGAGATGACTCGCCATGAGCGCCCAACAGCAACAAAATGTTTTTACTCTTGGGATTGTTATCACTTCCACACTTGTTCTACAGCGTCAATTTTGGTATCAATGGACTCGCAATGAAATTCCCAACACGGTGATATGAATATAAACGTAGAATAATGGTCGCGGCCCACCCGCAAGAGTGTGGTAAGTGGCGGAACTGTTATCCAGTGTCGGTGATGGGACGACACATGTGCGATACAGAGCATTAAAAGTTTATAATTATTTCACTGTCCTGACATTATTATTCTATGTACGTCATTCATTTTTGTGCCAATGTGTTCGCAATAGAATGTTCTATGAGCATGTAGGTAAAAAAGATCAACAAAGCGTAAGTTAGAATAGCGCCAAATATAAAACAACGCTGGAACATATCAGTGAGCGTCAAACACACAGGAAATGTTTTTACTGATGTTATGTTTGTCAAGTTTATACTTGTTGCACACAGTTATTTTTGGTTGTACATTGATCGGAATAAAATTCCCTAAACAGTCATATGCATATAGTACATGATATGGGGGAAGCATTACCAGTATAAACGGCTAAAGTCACCCACCTGCAACCCGTTTGGGACACTCATGCAGACACACGCTACACCCAAAAAAAATCTATGAAGGTTCGAGTCTACTTACGGCAGTTTATGTGATAGTGTTCATTCTGGTATCAAAATACTCGTTTCAGTTTGTAGTTCATACTATCATGCAAGAGGAGCCACACATCTATGGATCATCCAATAAAATCAGCAGACTTCTAGATGTTACTGCTGCTCGGCTTAGACTCGGTTACAAGTATCTCTGGGAATTCTCATTATCTGCCGATGTAGACCTGACCAAATGTAAACTGTGTCAACAAAATTATTCGCACACCCTCCGTCACTATGTGATGGAGTGCGAAAAGATACGTGAATTTAGAGACAATTCTATAACCAATGTTCCAGCGATGTGTAAATATTTCATTCAAAATGATCTGCTACCAGAAATTTTAGCCAAATATCCCCAGTTTGCTAACTGTAGGTAGTAACTGAGTGATTGTAACCTATCCACCGCTGCCCACTGGATGGGAGGCGGTGTGCAGGACAAACATATAAATTTTGACACTATCTCTCCACATATGTCAGTTGCTTAATTTAGAACCTGTACTTGAGGTCGATCTCGAACCCATTGTTGATGTGACGACTTATATTGAATTTTGTAACTAGCTCATCAAGATTGTAACTTGCTTAGCTAAATGAATTGTGGGGTTCAGTCCCTGAGCCCATTATGTGCCTCTGTAACCCTTTCCACTACCGCCCACAAGATGGGTATGGGGTGCATAATAAATGAACTAAACTAACTAAGTTCATGCGATTTTCAGAATCAATTGAATCGCTGGAGGTTCAACATTTGAGTCAGAGTCAGAGTCATCTGACAAAACCGTCTCGTCAAATGGCAGTGTGCCAGACATCTCGGGTTCTGATTCGGTTGCTGCTTCAACTTGAGGTGTTGAAGTGAACAAAGGCCGCCTCACACCAGATGGTCCCGGAGTTTGCATGGCTTCAGCATAGGCAGGACCTGTGTCACCATTTATGTCTGGAGCGTGCCGCAAGTGTTGAGATACTGTTGCTGTTTGAGGCCAATCTTCCGGGTCCCAGCACAATAGGGCCCAAATTGCCACCTCGTGGAACTGTATCAATGTTAGCTTTTTTAGATCAGTTGTGTTGTATTTGTACAAAACAAAGGCATTATGCAATGCCAATTGCAGGAAATAAACGTTATCTTTTTGGTCCACTTGTGAGTTTTCCTGGTAAAATGGTAATAGCATTTGATCGAAGTGGTCCACACCTCTCATGAACTTATTGTACCATGCAGCCTAGTGGTGAAAAAGAGAACCTCAAGCCGCGCAGTTTGAAACAAACCCAAAGTAAATCAGATTAAATTGAATTTTATACAAATATTTTTTTGAGGACATCGTTTTATGTCCACATTGCAGAAGTGGTTAGGCAAACAGGACTCCAGGTGATGTACTGACCCGCATAATTAAAGTATAAATTGTGTTGAGAAAAAATAAGAAAAAATGGAAAAAAGGGGGGGGGGACCATGGCAGAAAAAGAGTAAAAATACAATTTGGTCAACCCCAGAGTTAAACTTAATCTGTGTAAACACTCTATGCAAATAAAGGGACCCAGTTTATGGAACTCACTCCCTATTGAATTGAAAAGCTGTCCAACTTTTACATCATTCAAAATCAATACTAATAAGTACCTAATTTCATCTTCATAGTTTTTCACCTTTTGCCTTAAAATTGCACTGTATCTATTGCTACCCAATCTCCCAACCTTTATGTTCCCAATTTGAACATCTTTACCATTGTGATCATTGATGTCTTCTTATGTGCTGCCAATCTGCTGTATGGTGTTTATTAATCTTGTTTATCTGTATCTATTGCTACCCAGTCTCCCAATCTTTATGTACCCAATCTGAAAATCTTTACCATTGTGATCATTGCTGTCTTATATGTGCTGTCAATCTGCTGTATGGTGTCTATTAATCCTGTTTAAATTACCAATCAAGCTGTCAATGTAATCAATCAGAGCTTTAATATAACAATGTGCTTTAATATACTTACTAAGCTCTCTCATCTCATTTTTCTCTTGCAATGTATTTGTTATCATTTATCAATTCTGACAGAAATTACCTACTTAAAATTATCTGTTAGCTTAAGGACCTGCCCGAAACGCTGTGCGTACTAGTGGCTTTACAAGACTGTAAATACTGTACTATTCAATGTATTCTCACAAACCCAATGTACCTTCTTGTATATAAATAAATAAATAAATAAAAATAAAATAAGTATACTTATATACTATGTGTTTTGTTATTCCCTATCGTTTGTTAGAAAAAAAATGACTAATACGTTCGGCCAATGACTTTGACTTCGACTTGACTTTGACTTCGTTCATGGCATTGTATTTCCAAAATATATAAGGGTATGACATTGCAATATATTATTGTGTATAATAAGTTGGAAATT
>WNGS01008622.1:19995-30677 GCA_020271785.1 Procambarus virginalis
ACACCACACACACCACACACATCTGGAGAGAAGAGACTTCGTGACAACCCATCAACATGGGTTCAGGAGGAAATCTTGCCTTACAGGCTTGATAGAATTCTATGATCAGGTGACAAGAATTAAGCAAGAGAAGTTGGGCGGACTGCATTTTTTTGGACTGTCGGAAAGCCTTTGACACAGTACCCCATAAAAGGTTGATGCATAAGCTGGAGAAACAGGCAGGAGTAACAGGTAGGGCGCTCCAGTGGATAAGGGAGTACCTAAGCAATAGGAAGCAGAGAGTTACAGTGAGGGGTGAGACCTCAGACTGGCGTGAAGTCACCAGTGGAGTCCACAGGGCTCTGTACTTGGACCTATCCTGTTTCTGATATACGTAAATGATCTCCCAGAGGGTATAGACTCATTCCTCTCAATGTTTGCTGACGACGCCAAAATTATGAGAAGGATTAAGACAGAGGAGGACAGCTTGAGACTTCAAGAAGACCTGGACAAGCTGCAGGAATGGTCGAACAAATGGCTGTTAGAGTTTAACCCAAGCAAATGTAATGTAATGAAGATAGGGGTAGGAAGCAGGAGACCAGATACAAGGTATCATTTGGGAGATGAAATACTTCAAGAGTCAGAGAGAGAGAAAGACCTGGGGGTTGATATCACGCCAGACCTGTCCCCTGAAGCTCATATCAAGAGGATAACATCAGCAGCATATGCCAGGTTGGCTAACATAAGAACGGCCTTTAGAAACTTGTGTAAGGAATCTTTCAGAACATTATATACCACATATGTCAGACCAATCCTGGAGTATGCGGCTCCAGCATGGAGTCCCTATCTAGTCAAGCATAAGACTAAACTGGAAAAGGTTCAAAGGTTTGCCACCAGACTAGTACCCGAGCTGAGAGGTATGAGCTACGAGGAGCGACTGCAGGAATTAAACCTCACTTCGTTGGAAGACAGAAGAGTTAGGGGGGACATGATCACCACATTCAAGATTCTCAGGGGAATCGACAGGGTTGATAAAGACAGGCTGTTTAACACAAGGGGCACACGCACTAGGGGACACAGGTGGAAGCTGAGTGCCCAAATGAGCCACAGAGATATTAGAAAGAACTTTTTTAGTGTCAGAGTGGTTGACAAATGGAATGCATTAGGAAGCGATGTGGTGGAGGCTGACTCCATACACAGTTTCAAGTGTAGATATGATAGAGCCCATTAGGCTCAGGAAACTGTACACCTGTTGATTGACGGTTGAGAGGCGGGACCAAAGAGCCAGAGCTCAACCCCCGCAAGCACAACTAGGTGAGTACAACTAGGTGAGTACAACTAGGTGAGTACACATACACACACACACACACACACACACACACACACACACACACACACACACACACACACACACACTAAAAAAATCCTTTACCAGTATCTAACCTATTGACTTACAAGTGAAGGCTCATACACAGAGGACAAGAAAATTTGTGAAATATTAACAAAAAAAAATTAATATGAGGCTTTGTTGAATTTTCAACGGTTTGTCTGATGCCTCACGTTATTGTGATTTGTTTGTAATATGAGGCTATGAGTGATATGAGGCTATGAGTGATATGAGGCTATGAATGATATGAATGATATGAGGCTATGAATGCTATGAGTGATATGAGGCTATGAATGCTATGAGTGATATGAGGCTATGAATGCTATGAGTGATATGAGGCTATGAATGCTATGAGTGATATGAGGCTATGAATGCTATGAGTGATATGAGGCTATGAATGCTATGAGTGATATGAGGCTATGAATGCTATGAGTGATATGAGGCTATGAATGCTATGAGGCTATTTGCTGTAAACAACCGATGGCTGGAAAGGCGGGATCCAAGAGTCAATGCTCGATCCTGCAAGCACAAATAGGTGAGTACAAATTGGTGCGTACACACACACACACACACACACACACACACACACACACACACACACACACACACACACACACACACACACACACACACACACACACAGCCTACTTCAGCGGTACGCAGATCATCCCAGTGCTGGGATTCTCTTGGCATAAATTTGATTTTGATTCGTTTCAACTCCTCCAAAATCAAATGCCCAACCCCCCCCCCCCCATTCAGCCCCCACCCCCCAAACCCTCCCCAAACCATACCTGCCCGCGTTCGAGGTTTGACAAGGCAAACAAAAATATACAAACTATTTAAACAGAACATAATAAAGCCATCTGATGCAATAAATAATGAATAAAGTGATAAATAAATAAAACCACAATTTTGGGGGGGTTGAAAAATAATTACCCGAGTGAAACTTTGCCCACAATTAAAATTAAATAACTAGTATCATAATTACATTATGTCCGCACATAATTACACATTGACGCAAAATGAATAATATTTTGTGCCCAGTCTGAACCTGACTACAAAGAATTATTCACTACCGGCATTGCAAGCGCAGGATTATGCAACATGAAGGCATAAAAATATTTTATCTCGTCAACAATGCCATCAAAGACTCGCTGTAAACTTGTGTATAAAATGAATAATGTATGACGCTCGGATCTCAAGACATTAAATTGGTTTGATAATAATATGCTTTATATCATGCACACACACATACACACAAGAAGCAGCCCGTGACAGCTGACTAACTCCCAGGTACCTATTTACTGCTAGGTAACAGGGGCATAGGGTGAAAGAAACTCTGCTCATCGTTTCTCGCCGGCGCCTGGGATCGAACCCGGAACCACAGGATCACGTGCCCAGCGTGCTGTCCACTCGGCCGCCGGCTCCCTGTGTATGTGTGTGTGTATGTGAGAGTGTGTGTGTGAGAGCATGCACATATGGTGCACATTAATTAAAATTTCATTTGTATAAACTCTGCTTTGGTTACAACTTGATAAAATATGCATTAATAGTCTCTAATGTATATGTAAGAGATACATTATTAACCGCAGATGCCTATTTGGGGCATATGTATAAAGTGTATACATAGCCATTATGTATAAGAGAATACTGACTCCTTCAATTAGTGATGTCTGACATCAGCCATAACGCACGTGAAGAGCTCCCGCCTAACCTAACCATCTCCACGCCCACATTTCCCTTTGTCAACAAACAACAAGAATTAAAATGGAATCCAATTACTGTCTGTTGTGTAAACAAACCAGACACGAGGCAAACAGCTGGGGCGGCATCCCTACGAGGCACCAGACAATGTCAACAAACTTCTCTCACTAAGGATAAAAAGCCTTCTAAATTCTCAAAACAGACTACATGTCTACGCTTACGAGGCTAAGCTGTCTAGCACCTGTTTTGCAGTTACAAGATTTACCCATTTCTTAGGTGTTAATGGCAGAGGCCACAAGAGCAGTTCATGTTAATGGAGGTTTTAGTTACCTGGTATTTAATGGTGTAGTTGACGGTTTTCGCGGTGCATCTTGACGTCAAAGTTCCTCAAGTTCGAATCCCGGCAAGAATATGAGGCTCCAGCCATAGCCAGAGGTCTCGACTTCCAAGAGTCGAGGATCCGGAAAGATCCGAGGCCGAGCGTAAATAGAGATGGACGACCATAAACTAAACATGCAGCCTATTCTCATACCAGAGACAAAATGGAGTGGAGGGCGCTTGTGAATACCCGAGGCTGCGAAGGCCCAGAAAGAAGAAGACGAATGAAGGGAATAGAGAGAGACAGGAAGGGAGAAAGCAGAAGGCGGCGAAAGGGGAAGAGCAGTAATGAGGAGGAGATAGGGAGGAGGACAGGAATCAGGACGTAGAATAAAAAGGAAGAGAAGGCAGTAGAGAATGTGAAAGAGAATAATGATAAGATAATCAGATATACAAATTCTAATCTCTAATTGATGTTCTAAGGCATCTTTTTTTTAGAACGCAACATCATTCTTTCAAGCAAAGAACACGCCGCTTATCGTTCAAGCATCCCAGAACACATCACCTTCGTCCCATGATCCCAAAGAACACTTGAATATTATCGCGATTTGATCAATTATTACACTACAAATCCTGAAAGATCTCGTTGGGAATCTAAGATTATCTCGAAATCCTCAGCGGCTCCAGGAGTTGATCCTGGTACAAAATGAAGCTGGAACATCACTTTAAAGCTGGAAAGCTGGAACGCCACGTGAAAGCTGGAATCCTAGAGAAAAGCTAGAATATTGCGATGAATTTCGACTGCTGCTGGAACTTTGTAGTAAATTTGAACCGTTGCTGGAAAGCTGGAGGGTAGTTCACCGAGGTCCAGAGACCACCAGTAACTCTTCATTAATCAGATGAATTACACAATGAGGCAGCGTACAGGAAGTCCATTAAGCCAGGGGGGGACAGGGGAAGGCACGACGCCTCGCTCGGTGCTGGAAACTGCAGTTCCAGGAAGTTAGGCAAGTGGAGGAAGTGTCTGATTCGACAACATCGCCGCCGCGTAGGAAGCGTTTGGGCTTTCTTGACGCATATTACCTATATCCCCCAAGGTAGCGGAGATGGTCGGGACCAAAGCAACATGGACATACATGGCAAGGGAAGCATACCGACATGGCTTATCGCTTATACATTATCCATGTATACCTGGAGTATACATGGTTTGAGAGTTCTTCTACCTCCCCCAAGCCCAGCCTGAGACCAACCGTCTCTTGTGGTAGCGTGACCCAAATTGGCTGTTGTGGTCAGCGGCTCGCATTGCCAATTTCCCTCATAAACAACACCATTAACGTAAATGGGCAAAAGCCAGAATACAAGAACCCGATGAGTGTCGCAGTTCAACAACCCAGTGAATGTTCAATAACCAAGAACCAAGGTCAGGTTATCTTGAGATGATTTCGGGGCTTTTTAGTGTCCCCGCGGCCCGGTCCTCGACCAGGCCTCCACCCCCAGGAAGCAGCCCGTGACAGCTGACTAACACCTAGGTACCTATTTTACTGCTAGGTAACAGGAGCATAGGGTGAAAGAAACTCTGCCCATTGTTTCTCGCCGGCGCCTGGGATCGAACCCAGGACCACAGGATCACAAGTCCAGCGTGCTGTCCCCTCGGTTGCATAAAATATTCACCCAAATCTGCGCAAACAATTTCTTAATAACCACCTTAACTCTCCTAAGCTTTAGCTCAGATCCAATTTTCTCTATGCCGTTTCTAATCCAATTCTCTCTTCCTTTCTCAGTCTTAATTGCTTTCTTCATCAAGTCTAGCAAGGAATCGTCTTATTGCATGCACTTGCACATTTACTTTTTTTTACTTAAGATACAGCAGAGAGCACGAAACAATGGATATAAATTGGGTAGGTTTATATTAAAGAAATACCTGGGTAAATACTGGTTTGGAAAAAAAGGTTGCTTATCTATGAAACAATTGACAAGGTATCATAATATGTGTGGGATTGCTGTATTGTTTCAAACATAGGTTAGACATTTATATGAACGAATTAAGGAAGATGTAAATAGAAGCTGCCTCGTCTGGGCCAATAGGAGCTGCCTCGTATGGGCCAATAGGAGCTGCCTCGTATGGACCAATAGGAGCTGCCTAGTATGGGCCAATAGGAGCTGCCTCGTATGGACCAATAGGAGCTGCCTCGTATGGACCAATAGGAGCTGCCTCGTCTGGGCCAATAGGAGCTGCCTCGTATGGACCAATAGGAGCTGCCTCGTCTGGGCCAATTATTCTTTGCCTTGTGTGGGGGTTGAATGTAGACACAGATGTTGGTTCGTTGATTTATTGGCTAAGGCAACAAGATATATATCTGGCCAGCCGAGGTCCTACTACTGTCGGTCTGTGGAGCTGACTGACTACCGCAAGCATAGCTGGTGGCTGAGAATCTGGCATGACGTCAGAGGCCTACTCGGCTGTGATTGGTTATGTTCCAACTGGCGGGGAATTTGAATATAACACCGCTCTGACACGCTACCAAGTCGACAAGCTCTGGCTAGCTATAAAGTTACAATGATACTGAAAGGACCTCGGTGGCATTCAATAATGGCTTACATGTGAAAATTGCATAATAAACATTGAAAATAGATCAGGTGTGCATAATACTAGCATCTTGGCATATGCACCAAAAAAAATTTTGAACATAATAGCTGAAAATCATGGTCACAATGCTTGGATTCAACCAGAGTATGAAGAACATGTGTATGTCTATTTGTCAGATATGAACAATACAACTCAAGGTATTGCCTAAACAAAATTATTAACATGTGTCAATGGCATGTGCTTGAAACAATACAAAATTAAACAATTATTACATTAATGAACAAAATTCTGACCTAACAACCACAAATGAATTTAAGATTAGATAATGATTTTTTTTTCTTTTTTTTTTCTTTTTCTTTTCCAATGTACAATATATATTTACAAGACCAATGTACAATATATTTAATTTGCAATATATTTACAAGTATATACAAGACCTGGAACAAGAAGACTAACATCTGCGTGATAGCAGTCAGGATTCACTGTGGTTGCTAGAACATTAATGAAATCTTTATGACAAGCACTGTAAAAAAAAAAAAAATACAAATGGCAGTAGACTTAACAATGGCATTTAATTTGTAACAAAATAAAATTGAGAAGACATGATCATACAATATATATATATATTGGTAATAATAAGACACATGTGGTGGAAATACTGCAAATGAATTTTGCAAAACAAACATAATAACTGCAGAGTGCACTTAATTGTAAATTCTGCGGATATCTACACCTAGCTCATCCAGAGCACTATACAACTCTGGCTCTGACTGAGGATCAGGAACAGATGAAACTGCATGTGACAAACTATCATCCTGAGGGATAACCTCATTATCATCTAGCCAAATGAATTTTTCATGGATATGATACCAACATCAAATAATATATCAGACGTCACCCTATCCCCACTGGATTTTGAAGAAGCCATAAACAGTATGCTTATGCACTCTGCACCAGGCCCGGATTCTTGGAACTCCATATTCATCAAGAACTGTAAAAAACCACTATCGCAGGCCCTTCACATTCTGTGGAGACAAAGCCTAAATACTGGCGTTATTCCTGATATACTAAAAACAGCAGAGATAGCACCACTTCATAAAGGAGGAAATAAGGCACAGGCAAAAAATTACAGACCGATAGCACTAACATCGCACATCATAAAAATTTTTGAGAGAGTGCTAAGAAGTAAGATCACAAAATACATGGAATCACAGCATCTCCATAACCCCGGACAACATGGTTTCAGAACAGGGCGCTCTTGCCTGTCGCAGTTGCTGGACCACTATGATATGGCATTAGATGCTATGGAAGACAAACAAAACGCTGATGTAATTTACACAGATTTCGCAAAAGCTTTTGATAAATGTGACCATGGTGTTATTGCCCATAAAATGCGCTCAAAAGGAATTACTGGAAAAGTAGGCAGATGGATCTACAATTTCCTGACCAACAGAACCCAATGTGTAATAGTCAACAAAATAAAATCCAACCCGTCAACCGTTAAGAGCTCAGTCCCCCAGGGTACTGTGCTTGCTCCAGTACTTTTTCTCATCCTCATATCGGACATAGACAAGAGCACAACCTATAGCACTGTATCATCCTTTGCAGATGACACTAGGATCTTCATGAGAGTAGGCAACATAGAGGACACGGCGAACCTCCAGTCAGATGTAGATCAGGTCTTTCTATGGGCTACAGAAAATAATATGGTGTTTAACGAAGACAAGTTCCAGCTCATGCGCTATGGAAAAAATGAAAATATAAAAACGGAAACCACGTACAAAACTCAGGCAAATCATAACATAGAACGAAAAGGCAATGTAAAGGATCTGGGTGTACTCATGTCGGAAGACCTTACCTTTAAAGAACACAATAAAGTAGCCGTCACAACTGCAAGAAAAATGACAGGTTGGATAACAAGAACTTTTCACACTAGAGATGCTATACCGATGATGACACTTTTCAAAACGCTTGTGCTCTCTAGAGTGGAGTACTGCTGCACAATGACAGCCCCTTTCACTGCTGGTGAAATTGCTGACCTGGAGAGCGTGCAGAGGTCCTTTACTGCTAGAATCCACTCGGTAAAACATCTAAACTATTGGGACCGACTAAGAGCCTAAATCTGTATTCCCTTGAGCGCAGGCGGGAGAGATACATAATAATTTACACGTGGAAAATATTAGAGGGGCTGGTCCCAAACCTGCACACAGAAATAACATCACATGAGACCAGAAGACATGGCAGGATGTGCAGAATACCCCCGTTGAAAAGCAGAGGTGCAACTGGTACTCTGAGAGAGAACTCTATCAACATCAGAGGCCCGAGACTGTTCAACACGCTTCCACTACACATAAGGGACATAACTGGCAAACCCCTCACAGTGTTCAAGAGAGAACTGGATAAGCACCTCCAAAGGATACCTGATCAACCAGGCTGTGACTCATACGTCAGGCTGCGAGCAGCCGCGTCCAACAGCCTGGTTGATCAGTCCAGCAACCAGGAGGCCTGGTCGATGACCGGGCCGCGGGGACGATAAGCCCCGAAGCACCTCAAGGTATCCTCAAGGTAGGTAAGGTAGCCAATGGACATGTGGTGAGTGCACGGTTGAAACGAGAGGTCTAGATCTAAGATTATAAATGCTAGTATGGGGTTGCTGAACATCAAGTGGTCTGTCAACCACAGGTGGTGGTGTCCCAATAGGAGTATCTGTCTGAGTAAGTTCATTGTCATCTTCCTCATCAGTCTCGTCAACAGTCATTTTAGCTAACTTCATATGGTCTAAATGCTCATTTATATACTCTCCTGTAACTAAATTTTTCAATCTATACTTGTTACCTTTGATAAGCTCGATTACCTTATACGGACCCAAAAATTTCTTAGTTAACTTATACATAGGACCAGACCTGTGTTGTTTAAGTATCATTACTACAGATCCAATAGTTATTTTACTGGGTTTAGCTCGTTCATTCTTTGCTCGAGTGAACTCGGCTGTAGCTTTGGACAATTGTTCTCGTATTTTCTTGAATACATTGCATTTGTCTACGCTTCACTTGAACAAAATCATCTACGTTATATAAGGAGTAGGAGGTACGTTAATCAATTCATTAGGGAGGATCTTATCTGTACCATAAAGAATAGCGTGAGGTGTGTCACCTGTAGAAACATTAATCGAGAATTTATAGCACACTGAATTAGGGTATAAAATCATCCCATTGTTGTTATCAAAATTCAAAGTGACTCTCAAGGCATCTAAAACTTTCCTGTTAGTACGTTCAGCGAGTCCGTTACTTGCCGGATGATAAGGCATGATGCTACATTTTTAATGTTATATAAATCACACAAGCTAGTTAAAATACTATTACTGAATTCTGGACCATTATCTGAAAGGATTACTTTAGGCATACTATATCTACAAATTATGTGGTCATGGAATGCACTGGCTATAGTTTTCTGCTGTTTTGTTCGGGATAGGAACTAGTTCGCAAAATCGTGAAAAATTATCGACCATTACAAGCAAATGTTTGTTCCTTTCTCTGTTTCAGCAAATTTGTCAAAGATCCATCGATACTCGTTCCCAAGGAGCTTTAGTTGTTGGGTACACTGAATTGGATTAGGTCCTGAAACATGTCCCTTGTGCTGTAGGCAAGTTAAACATCTGTCAACATAATGAGCAATGTCCTTAGCCATTTTTGGCCAAAAATACTTTAATCGACCTTGTTGGAGTGTACGATCCTTTCCTGGATGTGCACTTGCAGGAGCATCATGGATAATTTTTAACACAGTTGGTACCAAGACAGCTGGAACAACTAACTGACAACATTTCCTCGGGCTGTCCCTAGCTTTACTACTCTACACAGTAAATTGTCTAACATAACTAGTTCTTTCAATGGTACTGGCGGTTTATGAATCGGCGAGTGTCTTGCTTAGTCAAAAATTTAATGACGGGTGCCCATATGGGGTCTTGTCTCTGTTCCGTTTCTACTACTGTAGCATCTAATGCTGGGTAATTTAACTGAATCGCAGCTACGTGTCGAGAAAACGCATCGGCTACAAAATTTTGCTTTCCTGGAATATATCCAAATGTGGGATTGAATTCTTGAATTGTGAGCAAATATCTAGCAAACTTTCCAACTGGATTCTTATTTTTGAACAAGGGAATTAATGGTTGGTGATCTGTAAGAACATGACTGGGTAATTATAAATTGTATCTCTGAAATGTTTAAGTGCCCAGACAACTGCTAAGGCTTCTCGTTCTGTTGCGCTATAATTTTTCTCTTTTAGATAATGTACGGCTAGCAAAGCTATTGCGTGATCTCTGTGACCTTCTGTTTGAAGTAATGCAGCACCTAAACCTATGTCACTAGCATCTGTAACCAACGTAAAAGGTTTAGAAAAATCTGGATACCTAAGGACAGGTGACGAAATCAAGGCTGCTTTGAGTTTTTTTGAATGACTGATCCTGGGCCTCTCCCCAAACAAAGGGTTCATCTTTTCTTTGCAACTTGTAAAGTGGAGCGGCTATAATAGAGAATCCAGCAATAAATGAACGATAAAATCCTACAAGACCTGTGAACTGTCTTACGGCTTCTGCGGTACGAGGCGTTGGAAAATCACGGGCAGCAATAATTTTTGATTCATTCAATGTAATACCTGAAGGTGTAACTGTATGACCTAGGAAATTAATCTCTCTTTTAAAATAACATTTTG
>WNGS01008623.1:43036-53605 GCA_020271785.1 Procambarus virginalis
CGTGTATGTAGGTACGATGGTGCTCGTAGTTGGCAAAGTACTATACAGGATGATGAGTTGCATGTTACTGCTTCAGACTCGCTTCCCCGTTCATTATTCCCCAGCACACAGACCTCCTCTTTCAGGTAGGGTCTGAGGAGGTGGTCTTGCAGTGGAGGAGGTCTTGCAGTGGAGGAGGTCTTGCAGTGGAGGAGGTCTTGCAGTGGAGGAGGTCTTGCAGTGGAGGAGGTCTTGCAGTGGAGGAGGTCTTGCAGTGAAGGAGGTCTTGCAGTGAAGGAGGTCTTGCAGTGGAGGAGGTCTTGCAGTGGAGGAGGTCTTGCAGTGAAGGAGGTCTTGCAGTGAAGGAGGTCTTGCAGTGAAGGAGGTCTTGCAGTGAAGGAGGTCTTGCAGTGAAGGAGGTCTTGCAGTGAAGGAGGTCTTGCAGTGGAGGAGGTCTTGCAGTGAAGGAGGTCTTGCAGTGAAGGAGGTCTTGCAGTGGAGGAGGTCTTGCAGTGGAGGAGGTCTTGCAGTGAAGGAGGTCTTGCAGTGAAGGAGGTCTTGCAGTGAAGGAGGTCTTGCAGTGGAGGAGGTCTTGCAGTGAAGGAGGTCTTGCAGTGAAGGAGGTCTTGCAGTGAAGGAGGTCTTGCAGTGAAGGAGGTCTTGCAGTGGAGGAGGTCTTGCAGTGAAGGAGGTCTTGCAGTGAAGGAGGTCTTGCAGTGGAGGAGGTCTTGCAGTGGAGGAGGTCTTGCAGTGGAGGTGGTCTTGCAGTGAAGGAGGTCTTGCAGTGGAGGAGGTCTTGCAGTGGAGGAGGTCTTGCAGTGAAGGAGGTCTTGCAGTGGAGGTGGTCTTGCAGTGGAGGAGGTCTTGCAGTGGAGTTGGTCTTGTAGTGGAGGAGGTCTTGCAGTGGAGGAGGTCTTGCAGTGGAGGAGGTCTTGCAGTGGAGGAGGTCTTGCAGTGGAGTTGGTCTTGCAGTGGAGTTGGTCTTGTAGTGGAGGAGGTCTTGCAGTGGAGGAGGTCTTGCAGTGGAGGAGGTCTTGCAGTGGAGGAGGTCTTGCAGTGGAGGAGGTCTTGCAGTGGAGGTCTTGCAGTGGAGGAGGTCTTGCAGTGGAGGAGGTCTTGTAGTGGAGGAGGTCTTGCAGTGGAGGAGGTCTTGCAGTGGAGGAGGTCTTGCAGTGGAGGAGGTCTTGCAGTGGAGGTCTTGCAGTGGAGGAGGTCTTGCAGTGGAGGAGGTCATGCAGTGGAGGAGGTCTTGCAGTGGAGGTCTTGCAGTGGAGGAGGTCTTGCAGTGAAGGAGGTCTTGCAGTGGAGGAGGTCTTGCAGTGGAGGAGGTCTTGCAGTGGAGGAGGTCTTGCAGTGGAGGAGGTCTTGCAGTGGAGTTGGTCTTGCAGTGGAGTTGGTCTTGTAGTGGAGGAGGTCTTGCAGTGGAGGAGGTCTTGCAGTGGAGGAGGTCTTGCAGTGGAGGAGGTCTTGCAGTGGAGGAGGTCTTGCAGTGGAGGAGGTCTTGCAGTGGAGGAGGTCTTGCAGTGGAGGAGGTCTTGCAGTGGAGGAGGTCTTGCAGTGGAGGTCTTGCAGTGGAGGAGGTCTTGCAGTGGAGGAGGTCATGCAGTGGAGGAGGTCTTGCAGTGGAGGTCTTGCAGTGGAGGAGGTCTTGCAGTGGAGGAGGTCTTGTAGTGGAGGAGGTCTTGCAGTGGAGGAGGTCTTGCAGTGGAGGAGGTCTTGCAGTGGAGGAGGTCTTGCAGTGGAGGAGGTCTTGCAGTGGAGGAGGTCTTGCAGTGGAGGAGGTCTTGCAGTGGAGGAGGTCTTGCAGTGGAGGAGGTCTTGCAGTGGAGGAGATCTTGCAGTGGAGTTGGTCTTGTAGTGGAGGAGGTCTTGCAGTGGAGGTGGTCTTGCAGTGGAGGAGATCTTGCAGTGCCTGCGTTAACCATCCGGGGGTCACTGTTGTTCTCCCTCATCAACTCACACGTCAAGTTCCTGGATTTCACTACAAATGTGTTCAGATGAACGACAATTAGGCTCCACACCGTTATCCCGGGTCACGACACCCACCGAGGGACGGCTGGCGGGTCCCTGGAGCAGACCACCTCACATATGCGGCTCCACCCAGCCAGTCAGTCCCTCACAAGAACCTCCCAACAGAGTCCTCTCTCACACAACCCCTTCACGCAGTGTTATATACGATTTTCCCTGCGATTGCTGTTGCCTAGATCACTCCCTACCTCGATGCTATTTATTAGCGTCTCTCTGCCTGCCAACACAGTCTAAAAGATTGTTCTCTAGTATTAACTCCTCGAGGTTGTTTAAGGAAGAAGTCAACGACCAGTTACAGCAACTCTTGCGTACCAGCCTTCCCTGCCTACTAGTCCAGCCCATTCTACTAAAATTAATGGCACTAAACACAAAATTGTTAGACATAAAGGCCAGATTTATCATGCCAAATATGTGGCTCTCCTTTCACGCTGTCGAAGTGTGCCGGCCTATATATAACTGCTAGCATCACGCCTCACTATTTTAATTGGATCCCGTCCTGTGCCCCATTGTGCAGCTCGGCAATGATTCCCTCTTTGACACTACATTCTACATTTTCTTTGACATATATTGCCACTCCCCCTCCTCGTCTAATCCGTCTATCAGTGTGTGAACCAATCTGCGGCCATTAATTTTGTATTCAGCCAACAGTTCTCTGTTTTCTGCATCCGTCCACGTGTGTGCTACTGTGTGTGAGGCCACAAGTGTAGCCAAGCATCCTGCCCCAACACTCCTGCCGCTGGTGTACTACACCTTCAGTGTGTGGTCTTCATACTCGCCTCCCCACATATTATTTTTGACACAAATTTTCCCTTTCTCTAAACTACATTACGCTCGATTCCATTTTTGTGTACTGTTGCCATAATATCCTGCACTGTAATGTTACTGTTGACGGCCTAGACTCGGTTTAAAGGCCTACCAACTGCTACTTCCACCGAGGGTGTTGAGGTCGCCCTCCCTCGCTAGATGACTGCACCGCGTCCCTCGCACACATACACTTCTGGTCAGTGAACGAGCCTCAATTGTTGATGAATTGCATTTCAATATCAAAATAATACTTGACGGTAATTTTTCAATATCAAAATAATACTTGACGGTAATTTATCTGAGTTGCTCTTGACAACCACTTACCACTAACACCGAATCTCGGTGGAACTCCATGTAGTATAGGATCCCCTCTCTTTTTCCTAATCCTGTCTAGTGCTAACTTGAATCAATTTGTAAATGCCTCAGTTCTACACTTGGCAACATCATTCCCTACAACACAGAGGCAAACAATAGGCTTGTTCTCTTGCCAGACACAAAGTTGTGTCTGGCAAAAGAACACAACTGTCTGGCATTATGAATGTCTGCATCATGACCACTATATAGGCCCCCACACTATATAACACACCCTCATTCTATTCTGTGCCTCCCTTCAATAAAGGGCCAAGTCAACACATGTAGTTTGAGAATCTCTAACAACCAAGATTTTTCTACCATGTTGAGTCTCCGTTGTCAAGCGAGTTGTTGGACTCTCGTACATAGAGAGTGTAAGAGATCTTCACAACTTAATTCCTCTTTACCGTCTTCCAAAGCTCCTAATCACTGATAGTAACTAAATTTGATGTATTCACAGGGATTCCATCCTCCTTAGCTTCTTCCTATTGCGACACATTTCCTCATTTGCTTCACTTCCTCCGTTCAGTGGAGGCGGATGTGTCCTCTGACCTGCTCACAGCTCTGAACTTGTCTTTATCTCTTCCATCCACTCAGTCGTAGTGCTGAGTCTTGGTGGTCACTGGTGACCTTCTGGACAATATCATCACTGGTAATGGATTTTTTTTCATTTGTATCAGAGCATGAGGAAATAAGAGTTAGAAGCGAGGCATTAATACAGAACATTAGAACAGCCATTGAGCAAGTTATATTGAAGGGGGAGAGGTTCAGGTCACGTCTGGCATTCTTCCGTCAATGGGAGCTAGAAATTAATGGCGGTTTTGCCGACATGACAAACATTAGAAAACAAATGTATTGTCATTCATTGACAACTGGGAACACTTCATTGGAAGAAACGATATGTATGCTCGGGATGGCCTAGCAACGCCTTGAAATAATTAAGATCCGGGTCCTTGACAGCAAGAACTGGTTGCTTGAGGGAAGGCTTGACACACACACACACACACACACACACACACACACACACACACACACACACACACACACACACACACACACACACACGCACACACGAGGGGCCTGGTGGAGGGGACTGGTAGTCTGGTGGATAGCGCACAAGACTCGTAATTCTGTTGCGTGGGTTCGATTCCCGCACCAGGCAGAAACAAATGGGCAAAGTTTCTTTCACCCTGAATGCCCCTGTTACCTAGCAGTAAATAGGTACCTTGGAGTTAGTCAGCTGTTACGGGCTGCTTCCTGGGTTGTGTGTCTGGTGTTGAAAAAAATAGTAGTTAGAAAACAGTTGAGTGACAGTTGAGAGGCGGGCCGAAAGAGCAAAGCTCAGCCCCCGCAAGCACAAATAGGTAAATACACACACACACACACGTGGATGGCGGAAGTCACACTCTGGTGTCAACTCAGTTTTACTTTTATGTAATATTTTGCTACATATTGTACAACTTTAAACTTACTCAACTTTACAACTAGCTGCACCATTTACAAAAACTACGGAATAACATATATAGAGTGCTGTACCACTGTACCGCCACACTACAAAGCCGAGTGCTGTACCACTGTACCGCCACACTACAAAGCCCAGTGCTGTACCACTGTACCGCCACACTACAAAGCCGAGTGCTGTACCACTGTACCGCCACACTACAAAGCCGAGTGCTGTACCACTGTACCGCCACACTACAAGGCCGAGTGCTGTACCACTGTACCGCCACACTACAAAGCCGAGTGCTGTACCACTGTATCGCCACACTACAAAGCCGAGTGTTGTACCACTTGTGACGGTGTTCCCCCCCCTTCTAATTCTCCCACGCCTGCTGTAAGAGTCATGTCCACTATTCCCGAGCGTTCTCTACATTGCAGGCAACAATTGAACATATGTGGGAGAGAACAGTATTCTCGAAGAGCCGAGAAATTTGCAAAAATAGAACATTTTGGCCTGTGGGATAGGCCCTTTAGGGAGCCAATATGGCGCTGGCAAGTCTGCCTTCCCGCCAAAACTGTGTGACGTCAGTGGCGCCAGATTGGTCACCGTCAGCGACATGGCACTGGGAGCCAATGAAAACCAACTTTGGGAAAAGTGACGTCACATAGGCATAGGGGGTCCGCCCGTGTTGGCGCCAGGAGATATCAGTCTTTCACGACACGTCCGAGAGGTAGGACGCGCGATCGGTCATCCTGTCAGAGTGACGGATTTACCGAACTCCGGTGGATTTAAGCGTCTCCAGTTGTTGGCACGCACTCTGTGAGGTCTTCCTGCAACCCAGATGAGGCTCAGATAAGGAATTGACAAAATATTGAGCAACAAGTGCTCAGGGACAGGTGCGTTGCAAGAAGTGGGCCGGGCATCGACGTGTGTCGTCGTTGGCAGTTCACCAGTATAAGAGGCAGCTTAGTGGCCGGGCCACCCACCGTGAGGGAACCAGGTTGACAGCCTTGTCAACCAGGTTGAACGTGTGATCGACGATCCTGTCAAGTTTGACAGTAACCCCACCTTCGTGGAACCCTACGAGTCAACAGTGGATGCAAGCACGTCGAGAAGTCTTCCCAAATACCTAGCGATATATCTAGACGACGAGGGAATTGACAGTGTTGTGAGCTTCAAGAGCTCTGAAGTCGGGTGCTGTGCGTGTGTCGTCCGGGACGACTGATAACTTCAGTGACTTCGTAGTGGTGAGAGGCAGTTCCTCTGGGAATACAGTGACAAGGACTAATTGGGAAACGTACGACGACCGCCGGGACGTAGGCTGGCTGCCGTAGTTGGGAGGAAAGTTGACGGCCAGGAGACCGACTTCAACCCGGCGACGTACTGTAGGGAAAGAAGCACGGACCTGCTGTGTACAGAAGCGGCGAGACGCGACATCCTAAGGTGTGGGCTTGTGTTTCTGGATGAACGAGGCGAGAGCCTGGACCAGGAGCTACAACCCAACTGTCATCCTAGGATAGGTGAAGTAGGTGTTTACAGTTCCCTCCCATTTCCCCTTTAGTTAGCTATATATATTCTTGTCAGGATATTTTGTATGTCGTGAGCAAGTCTCACCTGAGTTTAAGTCACAGAGTGCACAGTATGTGGTGAGGCTGCCCAGAGCGCTCACAGTATCAATTTACATATATATCTATGTGTGGGTGTGTGCAAGCACCAAGATTCATCAGAGAATTTACTGTGACTACTATTATTGATCTGTGATTATTATTATTATATATATATTGGTAGTGGACCAGATATTGGTGTATTGTTCTCTATAATCTATTGATATAAATGCCTGAGGATTAATCTCTATAATCTATTGATATAAATGCCTGTGGATTGATCTCTATAATCTATTGATATAAATGCCTGTGGATTGATCTCTATAATCTATTGATATAAGTGCCCGTGTGTTGATCTCCATAATCTATCGATATAAATGCCTGTGTGTTGATCTCTATGATCTATTGATATATATATGCCTGAAGTTTGATTACTGATTTATATATGACATGATTGTGTGCTGAATAATATCATATACGTGAAGTGTTTGCCAGTGATATCTCTTTAAGAGGAAGTATAAATATAAAGAAAAGTTCAGTGATCAAGTGAGTGCATTCACAGTAAATATTATTAAGAATAGAGTAATCTTTTGGTACAGTGAAAGGTCACTGTGAGAGTATTGTGAATAAGATGTTGATCGTGAGGCCAGTGAAATCATAAGTAAGCCATGTGAACGTTGAATAGTGTTTTGGAAAAAGTTAAATAAACGGTGATCGTGACAATTAGAAAACAAGTACTAGTCTTTCCCACGATCGCGAGGGCCCGGTCAGCTGGCATTTCTGACAGGTGACACGTGCCGATGTTGCCATATGGTGCGCTCTAGAATATTATGCTATGAATGGAGCAATCGTCATATATTAATTCTGATACATTGATGCATATATATTTCTCGTTGTCTTTTAAGTAAAATACCAAAACTCTTTGGTGTTTGATATCATCCCCTCCATTTATCTTGTGACCGTGTTATGATATAAAGTAGAGTGACCTGCCTGATACTATATTATTGGAATTTGCTCTTGCCACAATTACACCTGACCACTGCAGTGTTACTGGCCACCTAAAAAAACCAGTTGGCGACCTTGAAGGCTGTGTAAGAGTTCGGTGTCGGGAGGGCCACAGATTGAGGGAACGATCTGTGCACCCACTCATCTTATAATCTAAAGGCCGGTTGTGAGATCGACTGGGATACTCTCCGAGGCCAGCAGTGGAGCCTAAGGGATTGAGGGAAGACCCGCCGAACGACGGTGAGTAAGGGTTATTGTTGGAGCAACCACCTGGAAAGGAGATCCAGTCTACTGTTGCTTTAACCCTTCTCTAACGAGAACACCGTGAAACCCCGACATTGGCGACCTTGCCAGGATACAGAACAAGATCAAGGTGGTAATTGTGGTATTAAATATCAGGCCTAGGTTTTCACTCATTGTCACAAGATGGAGGGTGATAAAGTAGCCAGGTTTATAGACACGAGAGACGAGCAAGTACTGGAGGAGTGCACCAAGGCACAGTTGCAGACGATCGCCGACCACTTTGGGATCAAGTTGAGAGCTTCCAAAGTGGGAGAGAGAAGACTTGAGATCATGGCACAGCTCAAGGCACGTGATGAAGCCTTAGGAGAGGAGCGGCCACAGACACCTGCCAGTGGAGGAGAGAACTTGAGTACCGGTGGCAGCAGCCGGGGATCCAGTGGCAGCAGGCGCAGTATCAAGCTAGAAATAATGAAGATGCAGATAGAAGCACAGCTGAAGCGTGAGGAAGCAGAAAGGAAGCACAGCTGCGCAGAGAAGAAAGAGAAGCACAGCTGAGGCGCGAGGAAGCAGAGAGAGAAGCACAGCTGAGGCGCGAGGAAGCAGAGAGAGAAGCACAGCTGAGGCGCGAGGAAGCAGAGAGAGAAGCTCAGCTGAAGCGCGAAGAAGCACAGCTGCGCAGAGAAGAAAGAGGCACAGCAGCAAAGAGAAGAACGAGAGGCACAGCAGCAACGAGAAGAACGAGAGCACAGCTGAAGGAGCGCGAGATAGAAGCTAGGACGAAGCTGCAGGAGGTTGAAGCTAACAAGGAGATTGAGCTGAAACGAGCTGAGCTAGGACTAGTTCCAACTGCCCCACCACAACAGCAGGAAGACCGCCGAGTGAGAGAGAGGGATTTGCCCGTCTTCGTGCCTAATGAGGCTGAGGGTTTCTTCGAGCACTTCGAAAGGGTCGCTACGTTGAAGAAGTGGCCGAGGGCAGAGTGGGCGGAGCTAGTTCAAGGAAGGCTCACTGGTGAAGCTCGTGAAGCTTACAACATGCTCGACCTCCAGGAGTGTACCAACTATGATGCAGTAAAACGGGCCGTGCTCCATTCGTTCAAGCTGACGCCGGAGTGCTATAGGAAAAGGTTCAGAGAATGTACCCGATCGCCAGGAAAATCGTATGCGGAGACGGCGAGGGACATGGAAAGGAAATTCGTGAAATGGCTGGAGTCAGAAGGAGCAAGATCGGCTGAAGACATCAAGGGGCTGATGGTCATGGAAAAGTTTATGTCCGTGCTCTCTCCTGAGATTAGGGTGAGAGTAAAGGAGGCGGACATCAAGGACCCGAGAGCCGCAGCCGATCGAGCAGACATGCTAGAGGAAGCTTTACGTCCATGTCGAGAGGGACAGCACCGACCGCCCGCATTCTCCAGTTATGGGAGGAATAATAGAAGGTCGGACGGATGGAGGACGGACCGAGTTCTCCCAGGTCCTACCCCTCGAATGGAGACAGCAGAGGACAGAAGAGTGCTGTGGAACCGCCGAAGAAGTCACCGAGGGAGAGCTCAAGAGATCTTGTTATCGTCACGGCCGGAGATGCTGAGCACGAGTCTTTGGAAGGCGCAAGAGGAGTCCGCGGAAGAAGAAGGATCCGTTGTTTCAACTGCGGGTTAATAGGACACATGGCGCGCGAATGCAGACGTCCTAAGCAGCGGGGTTACGTTGCTTTTGTGCGGGTAGAGGACCAGTTAGCCGAAGGAGTGCGGGATGGACCCGTACGTAGGAAGAAGGAGGCTAACCCATTCGTGCGTGAGGGAACTGTAAGGGTGGGGGACGCAGACCCCATCCCGGTAATGATGCTGAGAGATACTGGGGCGGAATTTACCCTGGTGAGCAGAACCCTTTTCCCTGAGTGTCACGAGAATACCTGTGTAGGTGAGGCAAGTGTGACCACTGTGGGAGGCCCAGTGCAGATGCCCCTACACCAGGTAACCCTGAGTTCTGTTTATGGATGCCAAACCCTAGTAGTGGGGGTCTGTGCGACGATGCCCACGAGGGAGGCACAGGTCATTTTGGGAAATGACGCATGTGGAGGACGTGTCATACCGAACCTCGTGAAGGACGAGGAGTGCTTGGAGCACTTCGAGAAGAAAGGCGAAGTGTTCGACGCCTGTGGGGACGAGAAAGGAATCGCCATGGAGGCGTTCCCTGTCTGTGCTATGATTCCGAGGCAGCGCGAAGGACAAGGAGGACGTGGATCTGATAAGGCCGACGAGGAGACGTCCGCCGGCCTGGGAATTGATCACCTCGTTATGGAACCCGGAGAGCGAGTGGAGGGCGAAGGCAGCCCAGATGGTGAGGTACAGGTGACCCTCACCGGTTCTCCAGGGATGGACCGCACTCGTCTCGAGGAGATGCAGCAGGCAGAATCCCCCAAGTTGATTTGTAAGGCCAAAGGAGGACGTATTGGTCCCGAGAAAGCTACTCACTTTAACAGGCAAGAAGGCATATTAATAAGACAGTGTAAACCTGTAAGGATGGAGGTCGGAAAAGCCTCTCCAGGTACGAGAGATCAAGTAGCGTTGCCAGCCAAGTGCAGAGCGGCAGTGTTGAGTCCGTTGCACGCTGTTGACTCTGCGGGTCACCTAGGGGTGACCACGATGCGACGTTCAACGTCGAGAGAAGTGGCTGGGCAACTACAACATCTTTTCTCTTGGGTGAGGAGGCCCAGGGAAAATCAGGCTGACAGTGGAAATATGTTCCGGTCTGAGTGTGTCAGACGAACAGTGATAAATCGGGGAGTGATGCAGATTCGGTCGTCGCCCTACCGATCGCAGTCGAAGGGGGCGGTCGGAAGATTCCACTCCACCTCAGAGACAGCTCTGAGAATGTTCTGCGTAAGCAGGAGAGAGAGAAGAGAGAAAGACGCGGGCCCTGTTTTGTTGGCCATTTGCAAAGCAGTGGCAGAACCGTTATCTTCTCACAGTTCCAGCTGGTGAACGGACGTGAGGTGTGGAGCCCTCGGTCCGTAATAGGTAAGCAGTGGACGCCCAGGATGACCTTGAAACGGTCTGCAGACACATGAGGATGTCACACATTGGCGGCTGCAATACTGGCTGGAAGCCAAGATTTT
>WNGS01008627.1:0-10422 GCA_020271785.1 Procambarus virginalis
ATTGTTGGGGTGTGGAAATAGGCTATGGCATTGTGGGGTGTGGAAAATAGGCCTATAGCACTGTTCGGTGTGGAAATAGGCCTATGGCATTGTTGGGGTGTGGAAATAGGCCTATGGCATATGATAATATTTATAATAATGAGAAAATCACTGGGACTGTGTGGGTTTCAGACCCACGATCAAGGCATTGTCAGCTGCATACTCTACCACTGTACCACCACTGACTTCCTTAAAGTCTTGCAATCAGATTTCTATGATATCACGGGAAATCTATGATATCCTTATATCACAGGAAGTCTGTGATATCCTTATATCACAGGAAGTCTTGAAGCCAGTCCAAGTTTAACGTAAGACCCCCAAGCACTCAGTTGAAGGGTAAAGTATTGTAGTTGAACACTGTATGCCCGCTTCAGATACTACACAGAAAATCACACTAAGCTGATATACATCAATGAACACTTCACAGGGGCTGTGAGGTGATGCAAACATTGCAGGTTCACATCGCCTCACAGCCCGAGTGAATTTTCTCATTGATGTATATCACTTTGTGTGATTTTTCTCTGTGTAATAATATAATAATATATTTATTCAAAGATTGTGTGTACAAAAGACCATAGAGCATTTCAATTGAAAGGACAGGAGCTACACATATTAATGAAGCCACTATTATGCAAAGCGTTTCGGGCAAAATTAATAATAATATAGAAAATTCTTAACTAATGTTGTGACGGGGTAAAACATAATACTATAAGAGTAGTAAGCTAACAAAATGAGTGTTCCAGGAAAATAAAAAATTAATACAAAGAGGTGATACTTAAGGATGACAAGCACAGACATTATGGAGTCAGTAGTTCTAGCAACAGTACAATAGTTTATTTACATTAATTACAGAATGGAAATACAAGGTGTAATTTAGAAAAGCAACTGAACTATTCCTCATAACATATTTTGGAACATATTAGAATATAGAGTAACAAACTATAATTTGATATGATATGATATTCCTTCTTCCAGTACTGAGGTTAAGGACTACCTTACAGGTAACTATCCACAGTCTCTGTACCTAAAGCCTACTAATTACTGATGTCAATGAGATAATCCTTTCCCTTAAAACCAAGTCTAGTGCCCTTGAGGAGATTCCGACATTAATTTACAAAAAAGCCTCCAGATCCTTAGCCCTGCATTACATTGCTCTTCAACAAGTCACTTGAACTCCAAACCTTCCCAGTTATTCTAAAAAGCGAGAGTAACCCCTGTCACAGTGTAATTACCTAAGTGTAGTTACAGGATGAGAGCTACGCTCGTGGTGTCCCGTCTTCCCAGCACTCTTTGTCATATAACGCTTTGAAACTACTGACGGTCTTGGCCTCCACCACCTTCTCCCCCAACTTGTTCCAACCGTCTACCACTCTGTTTGCGAAAGTGAATTTTCTTATATTTCTTCGGCATCTGTGTTTAGCCAGTTTATATCTATGACCTCTTGTTCTTGAAGTTCCAGGTCTCAGGAAATCTTTCCTGTCGATTTTATCAATTCCTGTTACTATTTTGTATGTAGTGATCATATCACCTCTTTTTCTTCTGTCTTCTAGTTTTGGCATATTTAATGCTTCTAACCTTTCCTCGTAGCTCTTACCCTTCAGTTCTGGGAGCCACTTAGTAGCATGTCTTTGCACCTTTTCCAGTTTGTTGATGTGCTTCTTAAGATATGGGCACCAAACAACAGCTGCATATTCTAGCTTTGGCCTAACAAAAGTCATGAACAATTTCTTTAGTATATCCCATCCATGTATTTAAAAGCAATTCTGAAGTTAGAAAGCATAGCATAGGCTCCTTGCACAATATTCTTTATGTGGTCTTCAGGTGATAGTTTTCTATCTAGAACCACCCCTAGATCTCTTTCTTTATCAGAGTTCTTTAAAGATTTCTCACATAATATATAGGTTGTGTGGGGTCTATGTTCTCCTATTCCACATTCCATAACATGACATTTATTAACATTAAATTCCATTTGCCAAGTGGTGCTCCATATACTTATTTTATCCAGGTCTTCTTGAAGGGCATGACAATCATCTAAATTCTTATCCTTCCTATTATCTTAGCATCATCAGCAAACATGTTCATATAATTCTGTATACCAACTGGTAGATCATTTATGTAGACAATAAACATCACTGGTGCAAGAACTGAACCCTGTGGTACTCCACTTGTGACATTTCTCCAGTCCGATACATTGCCTCTGATCACAGCCCTCATTTTTCTATCAGTCAGAAAGTTTTTCATCCATGTTAGAAGCGTACCTGTCACTCCTCCAATATTTTCCAGTTTCCAGAACAACCTCTTATGTGGAACTCTGTCGAAAGCCTTTTTTAGGTCCAGATAGATGCAGTCAGCCCAACCATCTCTTTCCTGTAATATCTCTGTTGCTCGATCATAAAAACTGAGTAAATTCGATACACAGGATCTACCAGATCGAAAACCATACTGTCTGTCTGATATTATATCATTTCTCTCCAGGTGTGCTACCCATTTAGTTTTAATTATTTTTTCCAATATTTTGACTATTACACTTGTCAATGATACCGGTCTATAATTAAGGGGGTCTTCCCTGCTTCCACTCTTGTAATTGGAACTATGTTAGCCTTTTTCCACACATCAGCTACAACTCCTGTAAACAGGGATGCCTGAAAGATCAGTTGAAGAGGGATGCTGAGCTCAGGTGCACATTCTCTCAGAACCCATGGTGAAACTCCATCTGGACCAACTGCTTTGTTCTTATTTAGCTCTTGAGCATTTTTCCACTTCGTCTCTAGACACCTCTATGTGCTCTATGTTGTTCTCTGGAATTCTTATTGTATCTGGTTCCCTGAAGATTTCATTTTGTACAAACACACTTTGGAACTTTTCGTTTAATGTTTCACACATTTCCTTTTCATTTTCCGTGAATCTATTTCCCATTTTCAACCTCTGAATATTATCCTTTACCTGCAATTTGTTGTTTATGAATTTATAGAATAGACCTGGTTCTGTTTTACATTTGTCTGCAATCCCTTTTTCAAAATTTCTTTCTGCCTCTCTCCTCACTGCCGTGTAGTTGTTTCTCGCATCTTTGTATCGCTGGTATGATTGGGGGTTTGGCCTCTTCCTGTATTGATTCCATTTTTGTGTCTTTTGGTCTCTGGCCCTCTCGCACTTTCTGTCGAACCAATCCTGTTTCCTAGTTCTGCTTCTCTGTTTTGGTATAAATTTTTTTGTGCCTTTATCATATATTTCACAAAACTTGACATACATCTCATTCACTTCCTTGCCTAGCAACAAGTCTGTCCAATTATACTCCCTAAAAAATTTTCTAAGGTTGCCATAATGTCCTCTCCTAAAGTCAGGTTTTTCAATTGCATCGACCATCATATTTTCTTCCAGATTATAACGCATTGCATACTTTATCCCAAAAAGACATGGTCACTTTTACCCAAGGGAGGAAGGTACTGAATGTCAAATATTTCTTCCTCCTTCCTGGTAAATATCAAATCTAGCATGGAGGGAACGTCACCTTCCCTCATCCTCGTAGCTTGTTTAACATGTTGATACAAGAATGTTTCCAGGATGAGGTCTACAAATTTACAGGTCCAGAAATCTTCTGTTTTAGCTTCATATGCTTCCCAGTCTATGGATTTCAAGTTGAAGTCGCCGACTATCAACAGTCGTGAACTATCGTTATCCGCTCTCGCTATGATCTCTCTCATTATCGTTATAAGACCTTCTCGTTTACTATCTAGCTCCTCCTTTGACCATGTGCTGCTTAGCGGTGGACTATATGCATTTATGATCACTAGTTTATCATCCTCATGGCAGATCTCTAGTGCTATTATGTCAACTTCTTGTGGATTGGTAGTCATTATTTCGTTCACCTTTAGGTGTTCTTTCACCAGCACAGCAACGCCACCGCCTTTCCTAATTTTTCTGTCCCGTCTCCAAATTGAGTAGCCCCTTGGGAATATGACCTCATTTAAAATAACATCTTCAAGTTTTGTCTCCGTGAGTGCAACAATGTCTGGTGTCTGCAGCTGTATTATATCACTTAACTCCAGTATCTTTGACCTTACTCCATCTATGTTGGTGTATGCAATCTTCAGGAACTTGTTCCCCATCTTCTTATTTTTCACTCCCCCTCTAATGATTTTGTTGGTTTGCTTTTATGTACCACTTTACTGGTCTGCCTACCCCTATCACTTTGTAGAAAAAAGAATTGATTTCTTCTTCATTCCTGCTCTCATTTAAACGTTTTGCCTCGGCGAGGTTCAGTTTCAGCTTCTCTCTATCTTCTTTTGAAAGATCTCGTCTTAACGACCACCCTTTCCCATCCTCAACGCTTTGTAATTTTCTGGCATTCCTTAGTACTTCTTCCATCTGTTTGGCACCGTTTAGGGTGATCCTCAAGGGTCGATCTTTCCCTTTTACATATCTGCCTATTCTCCTGTAGTCGCACACATTCTCTTTGGTTGTAAGACCTTCCACGAGGCCAACAATTTTATCTACTACTTTTGCTTCTTCTACAGCTCTTTCTGACCTAGATGTTATCTCCTTTTCTTTGCATCCAAAAATGATCAGGGACTTACTCCGATCAACTGTGTTTTGCACCAACTTTGGGTTAGATGCCAATTCTTTTCTCACTTCTAGCCTAATGTTTGTTTTATCTTGGTTGCTGCAGTGTTTGACTTCCTTTACTGCTTCTTCTATTTTTTCCTTGTCCTTGGCCACTTGCGCATAGGTGAGTTGCATATCTTTCTTGCACTGTTCTATTCCCTGTGTAACTTCCTCCATCTGTGCTGACAAAAGCTGTTTCTCCTGTTGAATTTCCTTGCCTAACCTATTGTAGTCATTTGTGTTTAAATTTACTTTAACTTCTTCCAAAGCTATTTTTAAGAGACTATTTTCTTCTTCCATGGCTTTGCAATTTGTTTCCAATTTAATCTTATCCTTGCACAAGTCTTTCACTACACCCTCAAGACATACAACTTTGCTATTTAAATGGTCATTACTTTCTTTCAATTTACTAATTAATTCTATATGAGAGGTCACTATAGTATCTAATTTTGCCAACTTGTAGTATAGACTGGCTATCTCAATGCTTTCTTCACTGAAACCATCAAAATCAAGCTCTGTTGTGTATTTCCTCTTGCCACCGGCGGCCATCTTGAATGCTGTTCTCTGCACTGTAAACACTAGGGGCAACTTTTTCTCATCCAATTTTTTCACTTCCCTTAGCACATTCCTGTTATCTCACCTATTTTTCAAAAGCACTATACCTTTATGTTGTCTGGGACACCACTCACTATCATCATCCTGTACTACAACACTTAGGATTGTTGAAATAAGCTGGAGCTCCTCTTGTCTGCCTCCTGGGATAGAACTTGGGATGAAAAAGTGTGGTGTGGTGAAGAAGTGTGGTGATCTCACTGATGTTAACAACTACAGACCTATTTCAATCCTGCCTAACTTATCAAAAATTTTTGAAAAACTAATCTACAAGCAGCTCTACTCTTATCTAGCCAAGCACAATATACTTAGCTCTTGCCAATATGGCTTCAGACCCAAAAAAAGCACTAACGATGCACTTATCAGTATGATTAACTTAATTCATGCAGCTCTTGATAAAAATGAGTTCCCTGTTGGGTTATTTGTGGACCTGCGTAAGGCTTTTGACACTGTGAACCACCAAAACCTTCTTCTAAATAACATCATTATGGAGTCAGAGGACTCTCCCTGCAATACCTCAAATCTTACCTTACTGACAGACTCCAGTATGTTTCTGTGAACAATTCAATTTCTCCTACCCTACCCATCAACATTGGTGTTCCTCAGGGCAGTATACTTGGCCCTCTCCTCTTTCTCATCTACATTAATGACCTTCCAAATGCCTCCCAACACCTTAGACCAATTCTATTTGCTGACGACACAACCTTCATTTACTCCAGTCCTGACCCCCTTGCTCTAAATGCCACAGTAAATACCGAGCTTAATAAAGTCCATCTTTGGCTAACTGCCAACAAACTCACCCTTAACATTGACAAAACTTTCTATATTCTGTTTGGCAATAAATCCTCTAACCAAATAAATCTCAAGATTAATAATACCCAAATTTGTAACAAATTAGATGGCAAATTCCTTGGCGTTCTCATTGATCACAAGCTTAATTTCCAGGGACACATTCTAAATATATCAAAAAAAGTTTCAAAAACTGTTGGCATTCTTTCTAAGATCAGATATTATGTACCCCGCCCTGCCCTGGTGACTCTCTATTACTCCCTCATCTATCCATATCTCAACTATGGTATTTGTGCTTGGGGTTCTACTACCCAAAATCATTTACGTCCTCTAATTACTCAACACAAAGCTGCTATTAGGACAATATCCAACTCTGGCCCCAGACATCACTCGGTACCCCTACTCAAATCTCTCAATATGTTAGATATTAAGTCACTGCACATTCTCTCATGTGTATTATACATGTATAAAACGCTGAACTGTAATGCCAATCCTGACCTCAAAAGCTTCATTGAAAGCTGTAACAGAACCCATGAGCACCACACCAGAAATAAATACAGTTTTGATATTCCAAGAGTATGGCTTAATCAAACTAGAAATGCTCTACAAATCAAGGGACCCAGAATGTGGAATGACCTTCCCAACCATGTTAAAGACTGTACCTCTCTCAACCAGTTTAAGATTAAAACTAAACACTACCTGATAAACTCCCTGTAACCTACCTTACCCCTCTATTGTCAACCCATGTCTTATTTTTTTTTTTTTTTTTATTCAACGCTGTTTGTCTACATATTGTATTTGTGCTGCTTTTCAGTCATGTTCCCCCTTTTTTTTGTACCTTTATTTGTATCTGTTCTCAAAACATTTTATTCTTTTTGTCAATTAGTATTAAGTTTTAGATATTAATGTTTTCTTGCCCGAAACGCATTGCGTAATAGTGGCTTTAGGCATTGTATGTACTAGCTCTATCTATAAATCGATCCACTCATGTAAAATCTCTATATGTATGTACCTTTCCTGAATAAACATATTAATATTTATTTTATTTATTATTTAAGGTTAATGGGGCCAACACTGACAAATAACCAAGACCATAAAGGACACAAGTAAACACTTTATCAAAGAAATGCATGAAATTAGATGACCTTAAATGTACACAGTAAATGTAGAAATTAAATGAGTAATACAGTGTGTCCTCGCTTTAACAAACTATATGGGGCATAGCCAATTCGTTCCAGTGTGGAATTTATTCCATCCGTCCGGCCCCCAGCAACCCCCCCCCCCCCCAAAAAAAAAAATATAGTCACAGTAATACATATGCCGATACACATTTGCTTTTTAAAATTTTTTATAACAAAGAATTTGTATTGCAATGAAATAAATTGATATTGCACGTTACAGTACTGTACTTACCTTACCAGTTGAGTTTTGTAGTGCAAACTTTGTTAGCCTCAATATCCTGAGAGTGCCACTCATATGACATGAATATAAATTATTTAAAGAAGAGTAACTTTTCTAACAAATGTACATTATACACTACAGTCTGTACATAAAGTACAGACCACTAGAATCACACTGCTGTACACGTATATCACTTAGACTGCACTTTGTACATTTAATGTCATTAAAACTGTGCTGTACAACTCAATTGGCACTCCCAGGTAAGTTATGGTTAGTGCTGGGTGCTGGTCCAGTTGCCTGGGCATCCTTGGAAGGTGTGTCCTTGCTAGTGCTGGGTGCTGGTCCAGTTGCCTGGATACCCTCAGAAGGTTTGTTCTTGCTAGTGCTGGGTGCTGGTCCAGTGGCCTGGGCATCCTCAAAAGGTGAGTCCTTGCTAGTACCGTTGGAGTATCTATCTCTACCGTATCTACCAATTACCGTTGGAGTGCCACAGGGCAGTATCTTAGGACCTCTTCTATTTCTTATATATATAAACAATCTGCCTAATGTCTCTAATATTCTCAAACCTATATTATTTGCTGACGATACTACCCTTATCTATTCAGACCTCAACCCACATACACTAAATAATGTTGTGAATAATGAATTAAAAAAAGTCCACTTATGGATGTCAACTAACAAACTAACATTAAACATCGAAAAGACTTACTACATCTTATTTAGAAGCAAATCATCAAATGCAATTCAGCTACAGATAGACAACATTAACATCAGTAATAAAAATGATGGAAAGTTTCTTGGCCTATTCCTAGACAAGAGACTCAACTTCAGCACCCACATTCAACACATAACTAAGAAAGTCTCTAAGACAGTTGGTATACTCTCCAAAATTAGATATTATGTTCCTAACTCCGCTCTCCTCTCACTATATTATGCACTAACCTACCCCTATCTTAATTATGGTATCTGTGCATGGGGGTCTACCACTGCAATCCACCTCATGCCCATCATCACCCAGCAAAAATCTGCTATCAGAATAATAACTAACTCTGCTTTCAGACAACACTCAGCTCCCTTGTTTAAATCCCTAAACTTGCTAAATATTAATTCCCTCCACACATTCTCTTGTGTCAAAAAACCCTGTTCTTAAATGCAAACCATGCTCTGAAACTCTCCCTGGACAGATGTAATAGGACCCATTATCACCACACCAGAAATAAATATCTCTTTGATATCCCCAGGGTCAAACTTAATCTGTGTAAACACTCTATGCATATTAAGGGACCTAGTCTATGGAACTCACTCCATAGTGAATTAAAAACTGTAAAACTTTTGCCTTATTTATAAGCAAAACCAAAAAGTACCTAATTTAATCTTTTTAGTTTCCTACACTGAGCTTTAAATTTGCTCTGTACCTAGTGTTACCCCAATCTCCTAATTTTTATGTATTTAACCCAAACAACCTTATCATTGTGTTCATTGCTGTCTTCTTTTATGTGCTAGCCATATGTTGTATTGTGCCTACCAATTTTTGTCAACTACCATTCAAGCTGTCATAGCAATCAATCTTAGCTACCTATGTGCTTTAATATACTGTACCTACAATTTTCTCTCATATTTTTTTTTCTTGCCATGTAACTGTTATCATTTTTTGTATAAATTTTGCAAGTATTTATCTACTTAAAATTTTCTTAGATTAAGGACCTGCTCGAAACGCTGCGTGTACTAGTGGCTTTACAGATTGTAATTACCATATTATGTATCCTCACATTCCCAATGTACATTCTTGTATATGCATAAATAAATAAAATAGTGCTGGATGCTGGTCCAGTTGCCTGGGCATCCTCAGCAGGTGTACTCACCTAGTTGTACTCACCTAGTTGTGCTTTCGGGGGTTGAGCTCTGGCTCTTTGGTCCCGCCTCTCAACCGTCAATCAACAGGTGTACAGTTTCCTGAGCCTAATGGGCTCTATCATATCTACACTTGAAACTGTGTATGGAGTCAGCCTCCACCACATCGCTTCCTAATGCATTCCATTTGTCAACCACTCTGACACTAAAAAAGTTCTTTCTAATATCTCTGTGGCTCATTTGGGCACTCAGTTTCCACCTGTGTCCCCTAGTGCATGTGCCCCTTGTGTTAAACAGCCTATCTTTATCAACCCTAGCAAGGTGTGTCCTTGCTAGTGCTGGGTGCTGGTCCTGTTGCCTGGACATCCTCAGAAGGTGAGTCCTTGCTAGTGCTGGATGCTGGTCCTGTAGGCCTACTGTGAAACCGTACCAAAAACTTTTGAATCTTGTTTTGTTTCTTTGTTGTGAGCTTCATTATAATATCTTTCATGTCCTTTAGGTGCAGGTAATAATTTGTCAGCTCTTCATTATCAGTTACAGCAACCAAATCAAACAGATCATTAACCTTTTGCAATGATGCAGCGTATGGAATAGATAACACACTGTCATCTTTCTCTTATTTATTTATTTATTTATTTATTTATTTATTTATGCATATACAAGAAGGTACATTGGGATTGTGAGGATACATAATATGGTAATTACAATCTTGTAAAGCCACTAGTACGCGCAGCGTTTCGGGCAGGTCCTTAACCCTCAAACCGCTAGGGGCCCAAATGGAATTCACACCCACAGGCGCAACAAAAAAAAAAAAATCTAAAAAATTCTTTCGTCTTATAGAATTGTTTATTTTTGTTCCATGATCACGGAAAAAAATAACAAAAAAATCGTAGGTAGCGTATTTTAACCGCAGTAGGGTAGGGAAGTGTGGCAAAAAAGGGGCGTTGGCAGAGCCTTCGCCAGACGAGGTGTACTCCGCCCAAGCTGTCAGACGGCAGTTGCCACAAATATATTATTTCCTAATTATTTCAATGTCTCTGATTGATTTTTTCTTAGTTTTCTGGGGGGAGCCCCGTCGGCTCCCCGGAGCTATCCCAGGCTGATATGCTAATTTCAGACTTTGGCATC
>WNGS01008629.1:0-12856 GCA_020271785.1 Procambarus virginalis
CCCCACCGGGAATGGTCAACGTGTTGCGGGTCGTAGTGTATAATAAAATATTAATAAGGAAAATGTCGTATTTAATACGTAAATAACCGACGTTAGAAAGGCGGGGTTCAAGAGCTCTAAACAGCTCGATTTTACGGGAGATCAACAGCACACACACACAACAACACAACACACACAGAAAACCACAACACACAACACACACTACACACACACATCACACGACACACACACACAAACAACACACACCACACACCAAATAAACAAGGCAAAATTGTGTCAAGTTTCCTCCGTTTTTCACTTAGAGAAAATCGTGTTATTTGATAAGGTATCTTATGAGGCAAAAAACATCTCGACCAACGAGTGACCCTCCCACATCCTTATTCTTGGCAGTGTATATCGTGGGGTGATCCTGGCATCCCGCTGATCACCCAGTGGTGCTCAGGAACCTGCATCGCGCCCCACTACCCAGGGGGGTCTCAGAACCCCATCCCCTCGACCGGGGGGCTCTCTAGTATCAAGGCACTGAGAGAGGGGGTGCTGGGGTGAGAGGGGGGATATAAGGGGCCACAGGAAGATAGATGGAGCCGTCCCCCCCCCCTGCAACCCGGCACATTGGTGGGCAATAGTCTGATGGCACCGTTGATCTCCTGCTCTGATGTCACTTGAAAAAACCCACACGAAGGAAAAATGGCCGAGCGGGAAAAAAGTCTGATGGGGAAAAATATATTCAGGGAAGCAAAAGGTGGAGGAAATGGCTGAAAACGCGCAGGAAAGTAAGTCGGAAATGGATTATAAATACTCGGGGTGGTTAAAAGGTGAATGTGAAAAGATAGATAAACCAAACAGGAGAGAAGCTAATGTGGAAAGTAAATGGACAAAAAAAAGGCACAGGGAAAGTCAGGAAAGCTTAAAAATATTATAAAAAGGGATAGGATTGGAGAGGGAGAAGTGGAAACGGGGATTATTCAAGGTAATATAAACAGATTAAGGCAAGGAAATCCATGTACAAGAAAAAGAAAAAAAATCTCTTTAATCTCTTGAAACGTCAAGAAAGACACACAAAAGAATAAAAAAAATGAGAAGGACATGAAGGAAGTATTCTGTATAATTCATTAATACATATCACTAAAGTCAAAACACTTCAAGTGCCACAGCATGCAATTTGCGTCATAGGTGTAAATTGCATGAAATTACAAAATAGTTTTCCCTGCACAAGCAAACTGTATTAGGTAAAATGACACATTATCTAATACGTTTGAATAAATAACCTATAATAATAAAATAGGTTATCATCTCCTCTCTCCTCTCTCTACCTGATTCATATCCTCGTTCCGTCGTTCACAATCTTTCCCCATCCCTCTCGCATCTTCTCTCTTCTCCTCACTCTCGATCTCCCATCTCTCTCTCAGGTGACTCGTCTCATCTCTCATCTCTCCTCCCCCTTGCCTTGTCAACTTCAATTACTGTGGGGTGTTAATATTGGTGATGTGATTCGGCCTACTAAGGTCAATTATTGTTATAATATTACAAATAACTTTTGCACCATTAATAATAGGCACTTTTTTTAATCCTCCAACGAAAACTAACTATTTACTGAGGCCGCTAAAATAATCATTGCATCACAACACACCCCAGCACGCACGTTCTCAATTCGACTGGATTTTTCCTTAAGGCATTTTTATTGAAGTATCGTCTTCGGTTTTCTTCGCTGTACGTTTGACGGTGCATAGTGGAGAGCGAAATGTACACTAGTTCAATGGGTGGTGTTGTGTGTGTGTAGTGTGTGTGTTGTTGTGGTCGTGGTGTGCTGTGTGTGTGTGTGTGTGTTATGTGGTTATGTGGGAGGTGCATGCGTACCAGGAATCTTTGCAATTTACTTTACTCTCGTGTTCTTGATGATATCCTCGATATCAACACCACAGCCAGGGTCTGCCAGTGCGGAACTACTGATCACACTGACCCTATAAATCGACTAACCTCCCTGGTGATGGAGTCTGACTGTTTACCCCATCACGTACTTGTCTGACACCACAACACTGTAACCCCCCACTCTCCCCCTCTTCATATAGTCTAGCCAGCTAGTTCGTGACGAACCGACACTAGTTACCTTATATGTACATTTGCTCCTTAAAGCAATGTACCTAAATGTCAAAAAAAAACAAAATAAAACTATCACATAACCAGCCACAAAGTCCCACTGAACACGAAGCTGAAACACGCCACAGAAAAGGAGAAAGAACCAACACGTAGACAAGGAAGAAGATGCCCTGAAAATGGAAGACAGAGCACAAGAACCAGAACCAAAGACACACTCTACGTAAAAAACAGAAAAGAAATTGAACCCTCCAAAAACAGATGTGCAAACAAGTCATAAGACACAGGATAATGAACGGTAATTGAAGAGTAGAGAAAACTGGCCTTGTTCAGTGACTTAGAGTCAGAGTGAGACCATCATTAAGGGGAAGTCTCTAAAAAAATATAGTTTATGGAGATAAAGGCGAGATGCTGCACCGAGAGAGGAGGACAAAGATGAGATGGCCCACTCTCCCTTCTCCTCACCACTCACACGTTGTGTGTGGAGTGAGGAGGAGGAAGAGAGTGAGGCAGGGGGGGGGGGTGTTTGTCGTTCTTTTGCGTATCTACGTTGTCACACAAAGTGTCCATGTAGCACGGGCTATGGCGAGCCCGTAACAGGGTGTGTGAGGGGGGTAGAGGTTTAACATGCAGATGAGGTGTTGCCTACCACGACTAATGAGGATACAGAAAACATTTTAAGGCTTGAGAATGAGATGTTAATATTACATTTTATATAGATATATATATGAATATATATATATATGTGTGTACAAGTAGTTGATGGTTTATGTTTTGTTGGAGAAAGCCACTAAGACGGACTTACAAACATACGTTTAAAAATTTACCTTTGAAAAAAAAATTAAACGCATAATAGAGCATTTGAAGAACACAGGAAAACAATTATGACATTACGAAAGATGGGAAAGAAAGAAAGGGCAGAAGCTGAGAAGAGGGGAATTAAGGACATTTATAATCCAGAAAATATATGTCTTACGACAAATTAGGTACGATTAAAGGGGCATTAAATGATAAAGATGCTAATAACGGAGCTGGGAAGACAGTGCATATTACCGTAACAGCTGATAAAGGAAATATATTACCAGATATGGTGATAAAGAGAGACGAGAATGAGGGGGAAAAGTATAAAAAAATGGGGAGGAGGAAGAGGGACTCGAGAAGTTGATAATGTGGCTGAGATGAACGATAGCAGAGCAGAGAACGTCTTAATCTGGGATGCTGAGGTTTTCACGCCATCTGGGGGGGGCCTACAGCCCTCGTGAAATAGGAAGACGAGAATTATTTAGTGTTTGGAGCACGAGAAGCAACAAAATGTTGAAATATCGTGTAAGGGGTTTGATAGTGTGTAGTATTCACTTAGTTGTATTCACTTAGTTGTATTTTACGGGGTTGAGCTTTGCTCTTTAGGCCGCCTCATCAACTGTTTACTAACTACTTTTTTTTTCCACCACCACATCACACACACACACCCAAGGAAGCATCCCGTGACAGCTGACTACTTCCCAGGTACCTATTTACTGCTAGGTAACAGGGGCATTCAGGGTGAAAGAACTTTTCCCATTGGTTTCTTCGTACCGGGTGCGGGAATCGAACCCGCGCCACAGAATTACGAATCCTGCGTGCTATCCACCAGGCTATCCTACCCCTTGGTATGGTGTGTGTGTGTGTGTGTGTGTGCTGTGTGTGTGTAGTGTGTGTGTGTGTCGTGTGTGTGTGTGTGGCGTGCGTGCATGCTGTGAGGGGGGTGATAAGAGAAAAGGGTCACTTTTTGTTTTTAATATATATAGTAGTTTACATAAGCTTGTATAGCAAAGAGGGATGAAAAGGGTGGGTGTTTGGGGATGTGTTGGGGGAAGGGGGAGAGGGGGTGTTGGAAATTATGAGGGGTGAGTGGGGGAGAGAGAGAAGTTTTGGGTGAAGTTCCCTACGTTGAAGAACTGACATTTGCAGGGAGTTGCCCTCTCATAACTCCCTGGACTGAATTTTACCACCGGCTCGTAGTGTGTGTGTGTGTGTGTGTGTGTGGCGTGTGTGACTGTGGCGTGTGTGTGTTGTGTGTGCGGTGTGTGTGTGTTGGTGTTGCGTTGTGTGTGTGTGTGTGTGCGTGTGTGTGTGTGTGTGTGTGTGTGTGTGTGTGTGCGTGCGTGCGTGCGTGCCTGAGCCGGAATAAAATTGACGTCACAGTCAGGTCACACATCTCGTCCATATTATATGTGAAACACAACTTTTTATCTCTTATTTCCGTTGGGTTAGGAAAGGATATGTTAGGATAGGTTAGGTTAAGCTAGGTTAGGGTAGGTTAGGATAAGCCAGGTGAGTAGCGACAACGTAGACGGATGGTGCTTAGGGGGGTATAACAAACCCCAGAACCCCCTTCCAGGTATACTCCAGTGGTAACAAAGGTGTTGCTCTCAAGTGTTACACTGTGTGTCTGCTCTGTGATCTCCTCCATGTGTGGAGTGGTATAAGGAACAACACTCATTGTTTCCTTGCCAAACCGAAACCGTCTCTATTTTCCGCTTGTTACAACTTGTAATAAAGTTGTTACATCTTGGCTTAACGTGTTTATGACGTATTAGAACGTTGTTACAACTTGCTATATTGGTTGTTATAACTGGTTAGGTGTTAAAACTTGTTCGAACGTTGTACCAACGTCGTAGTATCGGTGTGTGTTTGGCGGAGAGGGAGGGAGAGAGAGAGAGAGAGAGCTAGAGATGTAGGTAGGTAGGTACATCCTATTCCCTCCTCACAACAATGGGATGATTCTTCCTGATATTCGATCGAGGGGGAAAGATTTTATTATCTGTTTTAAAGTCAAAATGTTATATTTCTTTCCTGTATTTTGCAGGGGTGGGAATAAAGGCATCTTTTTCTCCTCTTTTTTAAGAAGGATGGTTCTCTTCTAGACCCCACGAAGAAATGGGGTAGCTATTTACTGCTGTTGTTGTTGTTTTTAGATTCAGCTACTCGGAACCAAAAGTTCCAAGTAGCGCGGGCTATGGTGAGCCCGTAGTGGACTTACCTGGTACAGGAGCGGGGCAAGTAGCACGGGCTATGGTGAGCCCGTAGTGGACTTACCTGGCACAGGAGCGGGGCAAGTAGCACGGGCTATGGTGACCCCGTAACTTACCTGGTACAGGAGCGGTGCAAGTAGCACGGGTTATAGTGACCCCGTAGTGGACTTACCTGGCACAGGAGCGGGGCAAGTAGCACGGGCTATGGTGAGCCCGTAGTGGACTTACCTGGCACAGGAGCGGGACAAGTAGCACGGCTATGGTGAGCCCGTAGTGGACTTACCTGGCAAATGTGCTGAACCAAGTCTCACTAAGACCCTGAACTTGGTGGGTTTTCCGTAACGAAATACGTCGTCTGGGCTTGCCTCCTCTCTCGACGAAAGACGATATACCTTTTCTTTCCTTCAATGACACGAAAATGAGCTCTGCTCTGCTGTCGAAGTCAAGGGAATGAGATCATTCAACATCTCGTCGATAAAGGGTTAGGACACCCTTTCCCTCGACAACAGATGGGAGGGGACGGAGATTTTGACTTTCCCTTCAACGACAGAGGAAGGAACTCCCTTCCATCGACGACCGTATGGAAAGGAGGGAGTGAAGGGTTCACCCTCCCTTCCACATGGGTTTGAAAGGGTTCAGAGGCCTGAGAGCATCAGAGAGGACACGGACAGGGGTCAGAACCCTGGTAGATGGAGACACCCACATTAATCACTTGCTACAAGTTGTAGTCTATCCCTGCCCTGTCTATCCGTCCGCCCTGTCTAGTGAGTGAGTGAGAGAGGGGAGAGTGTGTGAGAGAGAGGGGACAGTGAGGGGAGAGCGTGAGGGGCAAGGGGGACACGTGCTGAATGAACGGACACGCACAAGCACACGACTGAGGTCACAGTCGTGAAGAAATGTCACAGGTTCTCTTTTTAAGTACTGAGCAAAGTGAAGGATGTAGTGTGGAATTTTCCTAGATTCTGATTGATGGTGGTGTTTGATGGATTTAATAAACAGTTGTGCACCAAGCTGATGCTTACACATTACAGTGGCTGTGCTGATATGTCTGGTGTTAAAGGATGTGATGCTCAGGTGCTACATCTTAGAAAGTTTTGCAACCGCTGCTGTCGAGGTACGAAATGTATCTTTAATCTATAAGCTTTCTTGGGTGCTGTGCTAGGTTCAGCACATGGCACATCCTCGTCACTGAAGAGTCAAACATCAGCCTCACGATGTCGGCTTCATCACTGAACATTATATTCTTTTCAGCTTGTCCCTATGCTTTAGTTCAAAGTGCTGCAGTTGAGTTATGATCATTGCCCTTGTGTAACCTGCTCTTGCTTTCTAAGGTAGAATTTGCTGCAAATTGTGATTAATGAATCTTGTAGCAGTTGGCATTTCCCATCTTGCATATATAAAGCTTAGGGTACAGTCAGTCAGTCAGTCAGCAAATCACCGCCATAGAAATTGGGAAATCATGTTCTATGGGAGAAAACTATTAGGTTAAGGCTTACCATGAGCTATGGGGAAGGAAAGCTCTCAGCCTGCTAACAGGAGTCTTAAACTCTCTGCTCCTGTAACCACCTGTTGAAAAAACATTCTGAAACGATATTGTCGATTAAATAGTAACCCAATGATGAAACAATCGTAGATTTTTGTTGAGATTATTGTCTTAAGAACTTGACCGGAAACTGATAGCAATGACAATGGTTTGTAGTTGCTGACCAACAAACGGTTCCTCTTGACTGTTGACACACAGACATACATGCGAACAAGAGGTTAAAAGATTACTTCTGGTACTACCGCCATCAGCTAAAAAAAAAAAAATATCCGTTAGTCATCCATTAGACACAGAAAACGGAAGTCGTTAAACAAAACACAAGAAGAACGAGCTAATTTTTTTTCCCGTGTCAGGAAAGTGATGTTTGGAAGCGGGTTTTAGGGGGTCAGACCCGATTAATCTCTCTCTCTTTCTCTCTCTCTCTCTCTCTCTCTCTCTCTTCTCTCCTCTCTTCCTTCATTTCCCTGTCTCTTCCATTCGCTTCACAACCGCCTTAACGAACACATAACGACCATCAGCGAAGTAGCGGTAGGCCTAAATACCTTGCTGCACACGCTTCTAGTTTTCTTTTTTTTTTCTTTTTGTTTAGGTGTGTGTTTATTATTTGTGTCTGCAGCATCGAGCTATTAGCTCTTGGACCCCGCCTTTCTAACCACCTATTTTTCCTTTTTATTATTTCTACTACATACATATTTCGCACTTACACACACACACCCACACACACACCACACACACACACCACACCACACACACACCCACACACACACCACACAGGAAGCAGCCCGTAGCAGATGTCTAACTCCCAGGTACCTATTTGCTTGCTAGGTGAACAGATACATCAGGATGAAAGAAACTCTGACCATTTGTTTCCGCCTTCAACGGCGCTCGAACCCGGAACCATAGGACTACGATTTCCCGAGCGCAGTCCACTCAGCTGCGAGGCCCCCTTTTAAGTGTGAATGTATGAGAGAGAGGGAGAGAGAGGGGAGAGAGGGAGAGGGGGGATTGTGGGATGGGAGAAGAGCAGGGGGGGCGGGTTGATTGGAGACGAGGAGTGGAGAAGGATTGATTAAGATTAAGCCACCCAAGAGGTGGCATGGGCATGAATAGCCCCGTAAAGTGGAGAGGAGGGGGGGGGAGGAGATTGGGGAAGAAGAAAGGGGATTGGGGGTATCCTCGCTCCCTTCATGATGTCCAGATATCCCATAGTTTAATATATCATAATTCTCTCTCTGATTTGTTATCTTTCCAATCTTCTCATCTTCACTACGGTATCTAATTATCATCACTTTCCCATCTTCTCTCGTCTCTCCCCCATGTCCAACCACTCGGGTGGACGGTAGAGCGACGGTCTCGCTCATGCAGGTCGGGTTCAATCCCCCAACTGTCCACCAAGTTGTTGGGGGCACCATTTTCCTTCCCCGTCCCATCCCAAATCCTTATCCTGATCCCTTATAAGTACTATATAGTCTTGATGGCTTGGCGCTTTCCCCCCCCCCCCCCTCTGATAGTTCCCTCCCCCTCGTGTCCGTTATCCTAATATCTGCTCTTTCCCTTCTTGTCTCTCTATTCAATTCTTTTCAAATTTTCAATTCAATTCAAATATTCAAATTCATTATTTTCCTTTTGAATTGAATTGATTTTTTTTGATTGAATTATTTTCCTTTTAGAGTTTCTTTTTTCCTTGTCGTCTCTCTGTTCCAGCTTTGCTTAGGCCTATCGTGGTTCCAATTTTGTCCCCCTGGGGAATTTTGACTTTAGGCCACAAGCTATTCGTTAAAAAAAATATAATTTTTAACTATTAAATTATAATATTATATTGTAAATATGTTGTACCCCTATGAGAGTCCAGAATGTGCTTGTTCCATTTACCTGGGATATAGGAGAATCGAACCCTGGACCCCACGTGTGTGAGGTCGAAGCTCTATCGACCGTGCTATTGAGTGACCTTAATAAGGAACGTTTCCAAAAAGATAGTTTGTGCTTGGTGAGCGGTGAGGTCACAGCAAGCACACAACAGGTCTTGGCGGTCTTGACATTCAACCAATGACTTCAAAATTAGTTGAATAGAGGATACTTACACCTTGGAGGTCTACTTTGAGGTGTTTCCTGGGCTTAGCGCCCCTGCGGCCCGGTCCTCGACCAGGCCTCCTGGTTGCTGGACTGGTCAACCAGGCTACCTGCTTGATGGGGTTCTGGGAGTTCTTCTACTCCCAGCCCGGCCCGAGGCCAGGCGACTTGTGAGAGTTTGGTCCACCAGGCTGTTGCTTGGAGCGGCCCGAGGCCAGGCTTGACTTGTGAGACTTTGGTCCACCAGGCTGTTGCTTGGAGTGGCCTCAGGCCCACATACCCACCACATGCTGTTGGACGCGGCTGCTCGCAAGCCTGACATATGAATCACAGCCTGGTAAAGGTGTACATACACTCACTGGACGAATGTTTACGGTGTCGTTCAAGTCAGACCCGCAGGAAGAGGGTGTTCTGGTGTGTGTACTCAGTGTAGTGTCCGCCATGAATCACTGTACGTTAATGCTAAGTGGGGAAGGAGTGAGGGAGGGGGGCACATATCTGACACTGCCTTCTGACTAATGTGTCTCCCCCTTCCCTTCCCCCTTCCCTAACTTCCCCTACCCCCCTTTCCGGATAATGGACCTCTCCTTCCATGATTTACGGGGTGTGGGGGGCGCTGGTTCCTCTCCATGTTGATACATCAGTTGCATACACCCTCTTCTTCTCCTCCTGTGAGACCTTAAAACTTCTTCATTTTTACATTTTGCGCCGAAGGGAAACGTTATTCATGCTGTGAGTGAATATATCACCATGGGACGAAATTCACGAAGCAGTTACGTGCAAGCACTTACGAACCTGTACGTATTTTCTCAGTCTTTGGCGGCTTTGTTTACAATTATTAAACAGTTAATGAGCTCCGAAGCACCAGGACTGTTTATAACAATAACAACAGTTGATTGGCAAGTTTTCATGCTTGTAAACTGTCTAATAAATGTAACCAAAGCCGTCAAAGATTGAGGAAAGATGTACACGTTTGTAAGTACTTGCGTAACTGCTTCGTGAATCTGACTTCATAGCAGCATGTAGAACACCCCCCTTAACCCCCCCCCTTAACCCCCCCCCCCTTAACCCCCCCCCCTTTCCTTCAATAGGGAGGTAACTCACTGGATTGTTCATCCTTATAGACTTGTACCCCCCAATCATAGCTGGGACTTAACTGTCTCAAGTTAACAGTTAATCAGACCCTTAACAACCTCTTAACCCTAAGTTGTCTTGAATGGTTTTTTTTTCGATGGAAGAAAGAGTAGTGGCAACTGTATTTCTGTACTCAGGAGTTTGTATACGAGACTGTAGCGTATTACAGGACATGGTATAGTGTATTAGGTGATTGTGGTATAGTACTGCGGGAGTTGGTATTGTGGAAGGTTATGTGGAGTCTTGTTCAGTTCTTTGTCCTTTTTAGGTGTTAGCCAGCCAGGTAGCCTGCCTGATAGCTAGCCAGGTAGCCTGCCTGCTAGCCAGCCAGGTAGCCTGCCTGCTAGCTAGCCAGCCAACCAGCCAGGTAGCCAGCCAGCCTGCAAGCTAGCCTGCCAGCTAGCCAGGTAGCCTGCCTGATAGCCAGCCAGCCAGCCACCAAGCCAGGTAGCCTGCCTGATAGCCAGCCAGCCAGGTAGCCTGCCTGATAGCCAGCCAGCCAGCCAGGTAGCCTGCCTGATAGCCAGCCAGCCAGCCAGCCGGTGGGTGCACTTCATCACTCTCCACCTCTGTTGGACCGCACTCGGATAATCCCTCAGTATTTTAGGATCTCCGTCAAGTAAGGGTGTGGGCACGCCCTCTGCCCCACCCCCTCCCTCATCCCCCCTTCTCTCATCTCTCTCATCTCCCATCTCTCTCATCTCCCCTTCTCTCATCTCTCTCATCTCCTTCATCTCCCCTCTCTCATCTTCCCCTCTCTCTCATCTCCCGATTTCTCCACCATCTTAACCAAGGGGGCCCTGATAGCTGAGTGGACAGCGCTCGGGATTCTTAGTCCTAAGGTTCCGGGTTCGATCCCCGGTGTAGGCGGAAACAAATGGGGCTGAGTTTCTTTCTCCCTGATGCCCCCCTGTTCATCTAGCAGTAAATAGGTACCTGGGAGTTAGACAGCTGTCACGGGCTGCTTCCTGGGGGGTGTTATAAACAAAAAAAAAAGGAGGCTTGGATGAGGACCGGGCCGCGGGGACGCTAAGCCCCGAAATCATCTCAAGATAACCATTCTCCTTCCATCCTTCCTTTATAATTGTATAATGTAAAATTTAGATTTAGAATTTTGGAGCTTTAGATTTAGAAGGTCACTACCTGACCTGACCAGGATGATGCCCACAGCCTGTTGTGTGACTCCCGGGTACCTATTTGATGTTAGGTGGACAGAGGCATTAGGTGAAAGTAAACATTCCAAGCCAATACCATGGTAGTGGTGATGGTGATTTTGTTTTCCCATTTCCCCTAACCCCTTTCCCAACCATACGGATTCTCGCCTACCCCACACACACACACACACACACACACACACACACACACACACACACACACACACACACACACACACACACACACACACACACACACACACATTCACCAATCCTTCCCCCCCCCCCCCCACCCTCCTCGCCCACAACTCCAAACCGCACCAATTTTCTCCCTGTAATTTTAAGTACAGAAGATTCCCTACGAGGGAGGGAAAAAATTTACAGCTTCAGTAACTTTGAATAATTTATCACGACGGTAATGTAGAAATTATTTGACGGGGTAACTCCACCTCCCAGAATCAATACCAGCCACCAAACATGCGCTGGCTGTAATCGTTGCAACCTGGTCTGTAATCCCTGCAACGTGGAGATTGCTTTTGCTGTAAGTTATGTAATTAACTGTAGCATGGAAGCCCCACTCTTCAGACATTCACCCAGCGAATGTCTGAAACAGGAGACTGATGTTAATCAGTACTGGACCGAATTGAAGAGATTCGGTGTAAGGATGGTCTGAAATAGCCTTCAAAACAGAGCTTCCGATAATGAAAGCTTAAGTGGCCTGTAACGTGAAAATGCAAGCTTGTAATGACTTGTAATTTTGAATTAGGGGTGTTATTTTGCAACAATATTCCTCTCTTGAGAGCACTAGTGACTTGAAAATGATCATCATTGGTATAGCATCTCTAGTGTGAAAAGTTCTTGTTATCCAAGATGTCATTTTTCTTGCAGTTGTGACGGCTACTTTATTGTGTTCTTTGAAAGTAAAGTCTTTAGACATGAGTACACCCAACTTTTTTCTTATATATTGCTTTTTCGTTCTATAGTGTGATTTGACTGCGTTAAATATGTAGTGTCTGTTTTCTATATTTTTATTTTTTTCCGTAGCCCTGGAGCTGGAACTTATCCTCATTAAAGAAAATATTTTCTGTGGCCCATTGAAAGACCTGATTTACATCTGATTGGAGGTTTGCCGTGTCCTCTATGTTGCCTACTCTCATGAAAATCCTCGTGTCATGTAACACAATGCCGTTTGATAACGTCAGCCTGTAATGACCTGTAACGCAAACCCCCTTATAAGTCAAAGGTAAATTTAAAGGTAAATTTGGGCTTGGAACTTGGGAAAACACCAGGGAAAGGTAGTCATGAAAGCTTTGAGATACACACACACAGGTGAGACACACGCGCGTACACACACACACACACACACACACACACACACACACACACACACACACACACACACACACACACACACACACACACACACACACAAATCCCAACCCTTACCTTTCATTGTTGTGGCCCCAGCCAGGGTTAGGGCGGTAATTGTGTGAATATTAATGGTAGGCAGGAATAATAGGCAACTCATGCTATCCTGATTTATGTTGGTGTGGATCCGCGCTAGTTTGACGACGGAGTGGGTATTAGGGAGAAAAATACTCCTTTTGCATGTCGAGTGGTTGTGGTTTGGTAGGGGGGGGGGAATAGGGGGAGGGAGGGAGGGGCTGTATTGATGTTAACCAGACCACACACTAGAAGGTGAAGAGACGACGACGTTTCGGTCCGTCCTGGACCATTCTCAAGTCGATTCTTAATCGACTTGAGAATGGCGACTTAATCGTCCAGGACGGACCGAAACGTCGTCGTCCCTTCACCTTCTAGTGTGTGGTCTGGTCAACGGGCTGTAT
>WNGS01008629.1:16765-35493 GCA_020271785.1 Procambarus virginalis
ATGACTTGACGCTTTCCGCTGATATATGTGAAATGCCCTTCCCCCTGGTGATGACCCTGCCCCTCGTGTGCTTGTGGGGGTGGGGGGAGGGTGTTTGTGTGGGGTGTGGGGAAGTTAGTGTGTATTTGTTTGTGGTTGTATGTATTTGTTTGCCGTTTAAATACCTGTTTGTGGCTGCTGTTTTGTCCAGTCCAGCCTCAACAAATTATAGAATCTGTAACAAAATGTTACAGGTTTGGAACGTTCAAATATTACAGGTTTGGAATGTAAGAAATGTACAAAATATACAGATACACTGCCTTCAAAAATTTCCCGATTCACACTATTGGCATTCAAAAGAACATAGCAACTAGTGAGGGTGAGTGACTATTAACCTAATCGGTCGCAGGCCTAATTTAACTATATATATATATATATATATATATATATATATATATATATATATATATATATATATATATATATATCCATATCCTACCAAATCACTATGACGATAAATTAAAACTTTCTTTCATTTTTAAGTTTAACCGAGGCTTGAGAAAGCTACTCAATCGTGGTGTGGCAACTTTGGGTGTTTGGAGATTTTAATTATTAAAAAGCTTGCAACATGCAAGCAAGGCTGCAAGGTGGCCTGCCAGTGGAGGTTTATACCTGCTGTTTAATTGCTGTTTGTGGCGTAAATATATAGTGCCATTATGCTTTGTTGGTGATTTGCCGTGTGTGTGGGTGTGTGTGTTTGTGTGTGTGTGTGTGTGTGGTTGTGTGTGTGTGTGTGTGGGTGTGTGTGTGTGTGTGTGGGTGTGTGTGTGTGTGTGTGTGTGTGTGTGTGTGTGTGTGTGTGTGTGTGGTTGTGTGTGTGTGTGTGTGTGTGTGTTCTCTCTATGCTCGCCTAGGTTTTATTTACAGGGTTGAGCAATAGCTCCCGGGATCCTGTTTGACCTCTTCACAAGCTAACCTGGCCCCAAGGGGGGTGCTACAACTCGACTCCCTTAATCCCTCTAGCTAATGGTCGTAGTCTTAGTGGACTACGTAGCCTACGTACCTCGTAGTCTCGAGGTGGTGCTATGGGTTGTTAGTGTGAACTGGACAGTGGTAGAGGGTGGTGGTGCTAGTCTGAGGAGCTGGGACGCTACTTTACACTTGCTCAGGTGAGTTGTAGACTTCAAGGTAAATTGCTTTCTGAATTGCACATGCACATAATGCAATTCAACCCATTACCAGCCATAGGGGTTACATTCGTCTTTTATTAATGCATTTGTCAAATTTTCCTTTGCTATTTCAGGTCATTTTCTTTTGGCATTGNCGCACGACATCCCTTTTTCCCAGAGGGCCATCAGTGCCACCTCTACTGGTAATGAAGATTATTTAGAGGTGTGTTAACCAGGGGGAGATGACGGAGTAGTGCCACTGAACCCTTCTAACCTTTTTTTATATATATAATTTCACCTTCGAAATTCTACAACAATGGCGGTATTGTCTTCTGTTGTGAGCTGTCTTCATCATCTTTCTCTCATCATCTTACTCATCGTTCCTTGGTATATTAGCTTTTCACAACATTTGATAACTCAGAATTACCCAAATGGGTTGCATTTATCCAGATTTCGTCTACGACTTGTATAGCTCCTTGCAGGTGGGCGTTCGATTCCCCAGTGGCCTTAAATGGTTGGGGCACCATTCCTTCCTTGTGGCCTCATATCCCAGCACGTATCATGCTTCTCATATATCCCTTCCAATATAGCTGTTAGCCATACTTTCTCGAGCTTTGTCATAATGTAGTTAATAGAGTACCCCTCCTCCTCCTGGTGGTCTTGTACTGTGGTCTCTTGGTCTGTACAATGGTAAGGCTTTTGGGGCCGTCCTGAACGCCTGGTTAGAAGCCTTGTTCCAGTCTGTGCTTTACTTCTCATTTGACTACTGGGGTGTGATAGAGATGCTGTGTTGACTTACGGCTGTGCTTTACCTCTGTGACTGGGGCCTGGTCGACGACCGGGCCGCGGGGACACTAAGCCCCGGAAGCACCTCAAGGTAACCTCAGGTAGGTCTCCGGTATTGTTCAGATGGGTGGGTTATTGATTATGCACCCCTATACCCATCCCGTGGGCGGTGGTGTTCATACCCATCCCGTGGGCGGTGGTGGAGACGATTCCCATCCCGTGGGCGGTGGTGGAGACGATTCCCATCCCGTGGGCGGTGGTGGAGACGATTCCCATCCCGTGGGCGGTGGTGGAGACGATTCCCATCCCGTGGGCGGTGGTGGAGACGATTCCCATCCCGTGGGCGGTGGTGGAGACGATTCCCATCCCGTGGGCGGTGGTGGAGACGATTCCCATCCCGTGGGCGGTGGTGGAGACGATTCCCATCCCGTGGGCGGTGGTGGAGACCATTCCCATCCCGTGGGTGGTGGTGGAGACGATTCCCATCCCGTGGGCGGTGGTGGAGACGATTTCCATCCCGTGGGCGGTGGTGGAGACGATTCCCATCCCGTGGGCGGTGGTGGAGACGATTCCCATCCGTGGGCAGTGGTGGAGACCATACCCATCCCGTGGGCGGTGGTGGAGACGATTCCCATCCCGTGGGCGGTGGTGGAGACGATTCCCATCCCGTGGGCGGTGGTGGAGACGATTCCCATCCGTGGGCGGTGGTGGAGACCATACCCATCCCGTGGGCGGTGGTGGAGACCATACCCATCCCGTGGGCGGTGGTGGAGACGATTCCCATCCCGTGGGTGGTGGTGGAGACGATTCCCATCCCGTGGGCGGTGGTGGAGACCATACCCATCCCGTGGACGGTGGTTGAGACGATTCCCATCCCGTGGACGGTGGTTGAGACGATTCCCATCCCGTGGACGGTGGTGGAGACGATTCCCATCCCGTGGGCGGTGGTGGAGACGATTCCCATCCCGTGGGCGGTGGTGGAGACGATTCCCATCCCGTGGGCGGTGGTGGAGACGATTCCCATCCCGTGGGCGGTGGTGGAGACGATTCCCATCCCGTGGGCGGTGGTGGAGACGATTCCCATCCCGTGGGCGGTGGTGGAGACGATTCCCATCCCGTGGGCGGTGGTGGAGACGATTCCCATCCCGTGGGCGGTGGTGGAGACGATTCCCATCCCGTGGGCGGTGGTGGAGACCATTCCCATCCCGTGGGCAGTGGTGGAGACCATACCCATCCCGTGGGCGGTGGTGGAGACGATTCCCATCCCGTGGGCGGTGGTGGAGACGATTCCCATCCCGTGGGCGGTGGTGGAGACGATTCCCATCCCGTGGGCGGTGGTGGAGACCATACCCATCCCGTGGGCGGTGGTGGAGACGATTCCCATCCCGTGGGCGGTGGTGGAGACGATTCCCATCCCGTGGGCGGTGGTGGAGACGATTCCCATCCCGTGGGCGGTGGTGGAGACCATACCCATCCCGTGGGCGGTGGTGGAGACGATTCCCATCCCGTGGGTGGTGGTGGAGACGATTCCCATCCCGTGGGCGGTGGTGGAGACCATACCCATCCCGTGGACGGTGGTTGAGACGATTCCCATCCCGTGGACGGTGGTTGAGACGATTCCCATCCCGTGGACGGTGGTGGAGACGATTCCCATCCCGTGGGCGGTGGTGGAGACGATTCCCATCCCGTGGGCGGTGGTGGAAGACGTTTCCCATCCCGTGGGCGGTGGTGGACACCATACCCATCCCGTGGGTGATTGGTATTCATGCATACAGATCGTCTAGTGACGGTCCGCACCTTCGACTCACGTGTGAGACTGAATACGGTCTCTTGTCTTCTGATAGCCTGGTACCAGCTGAGGGGTTAGAATTGAACCTTTTTTCCACCCATAGTGTGATGGTTCTTTTTTTGGGTACCGTTGAGTTTGGGGTGGTTGGAATTTTCGCACTAAAATTAAATTTCCTTTTAAAACCCCATCAAAGCTACTTTACTGAAAAATTGCATGTGTAGGATCGGAAAAAGATGAATTGTCTGTTGTTATAGAACTAATTCTTATCACGTTTACACGCCTTATCTCACCATTATGTGTATTTTAGCTACTTTGTATCTACTTTGTATCTACTTTGCTGCAGTTTACAACAAAACTATTCACTTTTTTTTTTGGGGGGGGGAAGGGTTATCTGTTGTGATTTTTATCAAAATTTGATCAAAGATGTGAAGTGAAAACTGGTGAATATTTCCCTTTGGTATGTATGGTTCATCCCGAAGATCAGCGTCGTCCTCGACGATCTGTATCCTCAGTCTCCAGTGTTGGGAGGTGTTACTTCTAGAGTATGATTTTGTTCTAATCTTAATACTAACGAAAATCTGAATTTCGTTACACTAACTTATTTCGTGAAACTTACGTATCGGTGAGAAAAATTAGGAAGTCAATAGGATTTTTTTCCTCTATCTCATCCAAGGTACTTTTCTTATGGTTGTGTATACATGTAGAGTTAAAAATATATATATAATCTAAAATATATAACATTATTAGGGGTATTGTTAATATTATTTTCTTGTTATTGATTGAATTTTTTATAGTTTTTTTATTATTGAAGAAGCAGGGAGAGGCAGAGAATTAAATGAATTTGCAGGTCTGAAGACATTTATAGGACGACAACATCACCCCCCCACCCCCACTAACTCCTCTCAGCAACCCCATGACACCTTCTCTCATCCCCCCCCCACAAAATAACCCCTCTCTCCCCTCCCCACCATAACCAGTTTCGGCATCCTCACCGCCACTCTTCTCTCCCCTCCCCAATAGATCAACCCCCCCTCCTACTTCACCAACCCCCCCCCCCACCAGCAAACACACTCACCCCTAACCCCCCCTCCCCCCCCAGGCATCTCACAATCAGCCCTCCCAACACCTCTCTCGTCCTCGTCTTGACCAAAACAGCCCAAGGCCGCAACACATACTTAGTATAGTGACCTGTCACTCTCTGCTTTCTTCAAGGGCATGTTGTCATGCAAGGAGCATGCCACCGCGCTCCCTCCCTTCTCCTGATCCATGCACTCCCCTGCTATCCCTCACGTCCTGTTCACTATCTCTTGCGACATTAAATGCTCTGATACGATTACGGGCTCGCCATAGCCGTGCTGCATGGACAATTCGTTCTGAGTAGTTAGATCTAAAACAAAATGCTCTTGTTGGGACATATGGGCATAGCGATTAAGGAGATGGCGTGGATATGAGGGAGATAGTGAAACTAGAGGAGTGAGTGTGTGTGTGTGTGTGTGTGTGTGTGTGTATATGGAGCATGTGCCGGGTAAAAGGAGATGGTGTAATTGAGAGACATTTCAAACACCACTCAACTATCCTCCTTTGAGTACAAGTCATTGCAGAATCAGGCAATTTCACTACATGATTATTGCTGGGGTTCACTTGGCAATGATCATTATTAGTTGGATTAATATCTTTCCCCTTCACTCAGTTTACCCCCCACCCCCCACCACCAAGAAAATGCAATATATATTGCATATAATTCCAATGAATCAAACCAGTTTACTAGACTGATGATGCTAATGGGACTGATTCCCCCTCCCTCGTGTCTCAAGCAATCTGGCTAAAGATTGTCTCCATTCATCACTTTGCGGTTAAGGAGTTCTCCACTTGGCAGAACCATTAAATAAGCGCTAGTTGGCCTCTAGGCTCTGTGGAGATCAGAATGGTTCCTGTGACCAATCCCAGTGGAGACCATATCCAGGAAGGGTGCTGGTTTGATGATGAGTTAAGGGTATCGACGTTGATTTGGTGTTGATTTGGCGTTGAATTGGCGTTGTTCTTGGATATTTTGCACATTGAATGGGGTTATTCTCTTGAGGTTATCTTAGATGATTTCGGGGCTTAGTGTCCCCCGCGGCCCGGTCCTCGACAGGCCTCCACCCCCCAGGAGCCCGTGACAGCTGACTAACACCCAGGTACCTGTTTACTGCTAGGCAACAGGGGCATAGGGTGAAAGAAACTCTGCCCATTGTTTCTCGCCGGCGCCTGGGATCGAACCCAGGACCACAGGATTACACGTCCAGCGTGCTGTCCGCTCGGCCGACCGGGGAGGGGTTAACCAGTAAGAACTGAACGCAGCTCAAATGATAATTGTTTTCATTGTAAAAATATAATCAAACGTTGTGATGATAAAAACGTCTCAGTAACGGTATAAAACGTTGTAACAGTGTCATTAAGCATTGTAACAGCTGTATAAACTGCTGTAACGACGCTCTAAAACCTTGTAACAACATTTAGAATCGTGGATACAATTCTTCAAGGCAGCACTTATCTTGAGGCAAAAATCTTGACTCCTCACAGTGGTGCAAACAGCTTCACTTATCCTTCTGCTTGCTGCAAAATGTAGTACTCTCCCTAGTTTTATACCCGTCTTGTTTGGTATAATGGTATAGCCACACTATACCCACAGGATATACATTGTTATAACAAGTTTGCTATGAAATCGCGTCATAGCGACGCGATTTTACTCTGCGTATGACATGATCTGAGGCATGATCTGGTGTTCTAATTGGTCTGCTGCTTTGCATCCCTGAATGGTTTGGTATCATATCATGTCTCCATATCATGTCTTTGGTATCATATCATGTCTCCATATCATGTCTTTGGTATCATATCATGTCTTTGGTATCATATCATGTCTCCATATCATGTCTTTGGTATCATATCATGTCTTTGGTATCATATCATGTCTGTTACTCTTCTCTCTTCCAGGGACGTGAGGTTTAGCTCCCATAACCTTTCCTCGTAGCTCATACCTCTCAGTTCTGGTACTAGTCTGGTGGCATACCTCTGAATCTTCTCTGTGTCTTGTGTTCAACTAGGTATATGGACTCCAAGCTGGAGCTGCATACTCCAGGATTGGTCTGACATAAGTGGAATGCAAGGTCCTGAACGATTCCTTACACAAGTTTCTAAAGACCGTTCTTATGTTAGCCAGTCTAGCATATGCCGCTGATGATATTCTTGATACTTGTGTGCACTTGTGTACTCACCTAATTGTGCCTGCAGGATCGAGCATTGACTCTTCGATCTCACTACGTGTGTGCACGTGTCCGTCCGTGTCTCTGTGCGTTTTATGTGCGTGTGTGTGTGTGTGTATTCGTGTATGTGCGTATTCACCTAGTTGTGCTTGCGGAGGTTGAGCTCTGGCTCTTTGGTTCCGCCTTTCAACTGTCAATCAACTAATGTACAGGTTCCTGAGCCTACTGGGCTCTATCCTATCTACACTTGAAACTGTGTATGGAGTCAGCCTCCACCACATCACTCCTAATGCATTTCATTTGTCTACTACTCTGACACTGAAAAAAATCTAACGTCACTATGGCTCATTTGGACACTCAATTTCCACCTGTGTCCCCTAGTGCGTGTGCCCCTTGTGTTAAAAAGTCTGTCTTTATCTACCCTATCAATTCCTCTGAGAATCTTGTACGTGGTGACCATCTCCCTCCTAACTGTGTGTGTGTGTGTGTGTGTGTGTGTGTGTGTGTGTGTGTGTGTGTGTGTGTGTGTGTGTGTGTGTGTGTGTGTGTGTGTGCGCGTGCGCGTGTGCGTGAGGTCACCCCCAGCTCGGTCCACAAAAACAAACAAAATCCCAGCATATGTGAAGTGACCAAGGCGTCGCTGCCAGCCGCATGATGAGGGCACGTGGGAGGTCTTCCTTATCAACGCCCAGATTATCGTACATACCTCTTAAAAGCGGATTCGCTGTCTCAAGTTTGGAATTAATCTAAAGTTCTTTAATTCGAGATAATCTGTTTACATCAGATTAATGCAAGAAAAGTGTTTCACGTTGGATAATTATGCCTTAAGTGTTAATTATCGTGAAGAGTTTTACGGTGATATAGAGATGGGAAGGGATGAATTTGTTGTGTGAATGATGGTATGCTAATTCAGAAAGGGTTTTAAAATGGGTTTGGTGGAACAGGAGGTAAGGAAGAGGAGGAGATGGATTGTTATCTTATCGCATCTATCATCTCCTTCAATCTCTGTCCTCTAGTCTATCGCCTTTACCCTTTCCATCTGTATTATCACCCTTTTTTATCACTCGCCTTTATCACTGCATCTGCTCCTCTCCCATATCTCCTCTCCCCCTACCCTCCCACCTTTTCCTTCCTAATTCCCTCTTGGGACACTTAACTTACCTTCCCACTTCTCCACTCTTCCCTTCCCTATCTCCCTTCCCACCACCTCTGTTCCTTAAAGCATCAACTGACGTTGTGGAAAATAACAGAGGTGCTCCGAAGACCGGTGGAACGGGATTTCTGCTGCTGCTCTTCTGAGCCAAGTAGGCAAAGTAGATTCAAAATCTGTGGTGTTTTTGCTGTGCCACAGCGCCTTGTCCTGTCTGGTTTGATCACCTCGGAAGGCTGAGTCAAAAGTTCAAATCTCCATCTGAGTCCACATTTTGAAGCAGGAAATTTTTGAAAACGGCTCAGTTAATGGGGTTTTAACCTGCAAACTTTGAGCCTAATTGACATGAGAATTTTGTATTATAACACTAAATTCAGCCGTTCAAAAAAAAATAATTTTTATACCAGGATATGTTCATCTTGCAGGCCAGCAGCAACAGGCTGGTTGTTCTCTTGGGGCTGACAGTGGCCAAGTGTTTAAATCTAGCCACTCTGCCTAACCTATTGTGGGCCCGATAGTCAAGATTACAGTACTTAACTTGTTTCTAACAAACCTTCAATTTCCACCGCGTGATTGATTCTGTTCAAGATCAACTACATTCGGACAGGAAGGGGGGGGGGAGGGGGGGACTATCCGGAGAAAGCGCCAAGCCATTACAACTATATAGCACTTAGAAGGGGTCGGGATAAGGATTTGGGATGGGACGGAAGGAAGGAATGGTGACAGGAGAGGTTGACGGTTGACAACTTTTTGATGCAAAGTGCCCCCCCCCCCACTTCCACGTGGTTGGATTGTTTACGTCGCGGGATTGAGTAGTCTGTTTTAGACAGAGGTGCTCAGTACGACTTTTTAATTCCCTTTTTTTGTATGATTTGAGGATAGGAGACAAACTAAGTGCAGCAGTTATTAATGTTTACGACTGTGTGTGTGTATATATTCACTTAGTTGTGCTTGCGGGGGTTGAACTCTGCTCTTCCACCCCGCCTCTCAACTGTCAATCAATCAACTGTTACTAATTCCCCCCTCCCGACACACAGGAAGCAGCCCGTAACAGCTGTGTAACTTCCAAGTACCTATTTAGTGCTAGGTAACAGCGGCAACTGCTATTTACTGCTAGGTGAAAGAAACTCTGCCTATTGTTTCTCGCCGGCGCCGGGAATCGAACCCCGGTCTACAGGACTACGTATCCAGCGTGCTGTCCACTCAGCCACAGACCCCAAATAGGTGTGTGTACTCACCTAATTGTACTCGCCTAATTGTGCTTGCGGGGGTTGAGCTTTGGCTCTTTGGTCCCGCCTCTCAACTGTCAATCAACTGTCAATCAACAGGTGTGTGTGTGTTTGTTTCACTTATATTCTATTCTAAATAATATATTGTGTTTTGTGTAGCACGGATGGATAATTGTCGTTCACCACTCTTCTCCCTTTCTCCTTTCATCCCATCCTTTCTATTCCCTTCTTTCTCCGAGTCCTTATACTCTCCTCCCTCCCGCACCCTATTCCTTCTCTCAATTTATTCCATCCTTTCCATTCTCTCCCTCTCCCAATTCCTCTAATTTTGTTGCAATCCATCGTCTTCATCCCCCCCCCCTCCTGCTCTCTCTCTCTCTCTCTCTCTCTCTCTCTCTCTTACCTCCTCCTCCTTTTTGTTTCTCCTTCATCAGGTCTTCTCCCCCACCCCCCCCACTCTCTCCAGTGGAATACCACCATTCCTTGGAGGAGGAATTATGTATTCAGACAACCTAAGAAGTAGTTAAACATTTTCCGTACATTTTAAAAATACATTAAAACAAAAAAAAAGCGTTTAGTTTCTAGTTAATTTGCTTATTTCTTTATGTATAATAATTATTATATTTTGGTAAATAGTGTTATATATATATATATATATATATATATATATATATATATATATATATATATATATATATATATATATGTATATCTTTCTTCACTTCACCTCCCTCCTTCTCTCCCCCCCTCAGTAGGGAGGGTAAGGGTAGGGGGGGCGGGCGTGATGGATGGGACCTCTACCACCCACTAAAGACTCCTCGAGAGGGATTCAGTTGTCTTTTATTAAAATACTAATGTGCATTCCTGCAGCGCCGGGCCGAGCCGGGCCGTTCTGGAGGGCAAGTCTCTCCTCTCTGGGTCCGGTTAACGGGAGGACCAAGGGACCTCCACCAGGTAATGAGGATTTCTGAGCGGCAGTGCGCGAAGTGCTAGGAGCTTGCTCCACCTTTGCCGCGGATCGGCCCGGTATTACAGTACTCCCTTCAGGGAGATAAAAAACAATAGTGCGACTGTGCTCACCTAGTTGTGCTTGCGGGGGTTGAGCTCTGGCTCTTTGGTCCCGCCTCTCAACCGTCAGTCGTGAGGCTGTTTGGGATGAATTGCCAACTAGAGCTACCTAGAACCAAAATCTAAATGTGGTTCATCTTGGCGTGAAAAAATAACTGCAAAGGATTTTGAAAACAACTTTGTTCTTAATTCAGTCAGAAAAATTAAGTTAAAAAGAAAGCTCATTTATCTCATCATAATAATAATTCAGTGTGTCGGGGGACAGGCAGCCAGTGTATATATATATTTACATGGTAGGCTATATATAGAGAGCGTCCACCCATCCCACTCCACCCCTCAAGGTCGAACTACTAACCCCCTCTCCCCCCCCCACCCCCCTCCCCCCGCGGCCCGGTCCTGGAGTGGGGGGGAGTTGTAAATACAGTCGGATCACACCTGAAAGGACCCGGGTTCGATTCCTGTGGTAGGACAGAATTAGTTCGTCCGGCATTGCAGAGAGAATTTTCAAAATTGTTTCTCATTTTGAAAAAAAATGTTATTTAGATAAATTAAATGCCATTTTGTACTAAAAATATTTGACGATCTCCATAGCTGAGAGGAAGGAAGGGGGGGGGAGGGAGGAGGAAGGGGGAACTATCAGGAGAAAGCCTCAAGCTGACAGGGGGGGGGGGGAGGTGTCAGAAGGAAACTCTATAGACAACGAGGAGGAACTTAAACAGATAAGATTGGGCTCAAGATCCTTGAGCAAGCAAGTTACGAATCTCAAGGAGGAGGTGGTAAGTTGGGAGTCTCAAGTTGTAAGTAAGTTGCGAGTCTGGACTTACTGGCCTTATAAACTACTAACACTTACGAGGTGCAGTAAGATGCAGGTGGAGTTTATTTATGGAGTAAGTGTTATAATCTGTGGTCGTCTGTGATAATATGTTTATCCCTGTGAGGTGAGGGAAGGAGGGAGGGGCCTGGGCACCTAGGTAGGAGGAGGGAGGGATCTGGACCTAGGTAGGAGGAGGGAGGGATCTCGACCTAGGTAGGAGGAGGGATTTATCTGGACCTAGGTAGGAGGAGGGAGGGATCTGGACCTAGGTAGGAGAAGGGAGGGGCCTGGGCACCTAGGTAGGAGGAGGGAGGGGCCTGGACCTAGGTAGGAGGAGGGAGGGGTCTGGACCTAGGTAGGAGGAGGGAGGGATCTGGACCTAGGTAGGAGAAGGGAGGGGCCTGGACCTAGGTAGGAGGAGGGAGGGGCCTGGACCTAGGTAGGAGGAGGGAGGGATCTGGACCTAGGTAGGAGGAGGGAGGGGCCTGGGCACCTAGGAAGGAGAAGGGAGGGGTCTGGACCTAGGTAGGAGGAGGGAGGGGCCTGGGCACCTAGGTAGGAGAAGGGAGGGGTCTGGACCTAGGTAGGAGGGAGGGAGGGGTCTAGGTAGGAGGAGACAGGGGCTTGGACCTAAGTAGGAGGAGAGGGGGGGGGGTACTGAGTATGATGTTTAGTAAGGTACGCACTAACTCAGACGCGCGTGCGCGCGTGCACTCCAGCACGCTTGCATGGACGGGGGTCTTGCATGCCAGAGCCCACAGTTGATATCTTAAGCCCAACCGGCTTCGTATGTACCCCCACCACAACTCCACTACACCCGCCACAATTTTGTCACCGAGAATGCAACAGTCGTATTGCATAGCGATGGAACACCAAGCCATTGAACTTCAGGCGAAGTAGCACCAAGCCACTGAACGCCAGGCGAAGGAACGCCAGGCGACGGAGCATCAGGCTGAAACTGATACTGCTGTTGAAAAAATAGATATCCTGCCGTTGGAGGAAGACGCCTCAATTGGCGATAGATGGCAGAAGTTGACGCCTCAATTGGCGATAGATTACTAGCCTGAGAAGTGAAGGAATGAATGACTGACGTTTATACAATGTACGAAGCATTGTACAATGTACGTCATCAACATTGTAATGATCTCGTGTTTGTTGAAGAGGGAGGTAGGAAGTAGAAGAGGAGGATAAAGAAGAGAACAGCAGCAAGAGGAGAAAGAGGAACAACAAAACCAGAAGGAGCATAAGAAATAAAGAAGGAATGGAAGAGAGAGAAAGAGAGAGAGAGAGAGAGAATAAGCACGTAAAAAAACTAAACAAAATAGGGGTCGAGGAGTAATTGAGAAGAGAAAGCAGAATGGGAACCACATATGAAAATAACACACACACACACACACACACACACACACACACACACACACACACACACACACACACACACACACACACACACACAGCTAATGGCCCGAGTCCATTAAATCAACAGAAACAACGGACGTGTTTATCTACAGTAATTAGTGACACCTGTATGCCTTAGACAGGTAGAATGATTAGCATAAATGTACAGGTAATCTATGCTGTCTTTTACTGTCTTTATTGACGTGACCAAAATTTTATTGTCGATTTTTTTTGTGGCTTTTTTTTTATTCTCGTAATTTATAATTTTTCAATTGATATTTTGTGTTTTTTCTCTTGTTCCTGCATTTATTGTACATTGTATAATGTTATCCTAAAAGAGTTACTCCTACGAAAGGTGATAATGGAGGGAGAGGCCAATAAATGAAGTGGATGGATGGACAGATAGGAAGGGAAGGGAGGGGATGGGAAAGGGGGGAATGGGACGAACCAACGGAGATAGCAACTGAGGGAGGGAGGGATAGACGGAAGAGAAAGCACTGAATTTGCTTCTACCCTCTTCCCCCTCTATTGGACGGAAAAGGACTCGTTTTCTAAAGGTAAGTGTAATACACCACACACACACACACACACACACACACACACACACCACACACACACACACACACACACACACACACACACACACAGGGTTCGATTCCCGCACCCGGCAGAAACAAATGGGCAAAGTTTCTTTCACCCTGAATGCCCCTGTTACCTAGCAGTAAATAGGTACCTGGGAGTTAGTCAGCTGTCACGGGCTGCTTCCTGGTGTGTGTGTGTGTGTGTGTGTGTGGTGTGAAAAAAAAAAAAGTAGTAGTGTAGTTAGTAAACAGTTGATTGACAGTTGAGAGGCGGGCCGAAAGAGCAAAGCTCAACCCCGTAAAATACAACTAAGTGAATACAACTAAGTGAATACACACTACACACACACACTACGAGGTGTGTGAAGAATAGTATGAGCTACGAGGAGCGACTGCAGGAATTAAACCTCACTTCGTTGGAAGACAGAAGAGTTAGGGGGGACATGATCACCACATTCAAGATTCTCAGGGGAATCGACAGGGTTGATAAAGACAGGCTGTTTAACACAAGGGGCACACGCACTAGGGGACACAGGTGGAAACTGAGTGCCCAAATGAGCCACAGAGATATTAGAAAGAACTTTTTTAGTGTCAGAGTCGTTGACAAATGGAATGCATTAGGAAGCGATGTGGTGGAGGCTGACTCCATACACAGTTTCAAGTGTAGATATGATAGAGCCCATTAGGCTCAGGAAACTGTACACCTGTTGATTGACGGTTGAGAGGCGGGACCAAAGAGCCAGAGCTCAACCCCCGCAAGCACAACTAGGTGAGTACAACTAGGTGAGTACACACACACACACACACACACACACACACACACACACACACACACACACACACACCACACACACACACACACACACACACACACAATTTCCAGTCACAATATAGTCTCATTTCAAATTTTGTTATTGTCTAATCATCTTTCACCTATTTTCTCACCTATTCGTCATTCACTCCCCAGGTCTCTTTCCCCCCCCTCCTTGATCTACAACTCAGAACCCCAAGAACGTAAACTTCTTAACATTTCGATGGATCTTAATCCTTCGATCACCATCTTAAAACCCTAAATTCTCCCCTCCCCCCTCTTGCTGCAAATCCGCTCGTCCCTTAACCATATATATATCTCTCCTGGTCGAGGACCGGGCCGCGGGGACGCTAAGCCCCGAAATCGTCTCACGATAACCTCCTTTTCTCCCTTATCAGTATTTCTTGAAGAATAGTTGAAGATCAATTCTAATCAACTAAAGCAATCTCCAATCACAGCTTTAAGTAAATACTAGATGTTCAATCGGTTTTGGGACTTATTCACCAGTCGATTAAGGGGTGAGAGGCGGGACCCAAGAGCCGTAGCTCATCCCCGTCGCCAGTACAACTTGGTGAGTACAAACTCACCTGTCATTGGTAAGTTATTGATTGTGATAGTGACTTCAATCCCAGATTCACAAAGCAGTTATGCAAGTACTTACGAATCTTGACGGCTTTGGTTACATTTGTTAAACAGTTTACAAGCATGAAAACTTGCCAATAAATGTTGTTGTTGTATAATCAGCCTCCTGGTGCTTCGGAGCTCATTAACTGGTTTAATAATTGTAAACAAAGCCGCAAAAAGATTGAGAGAAGATGGACAGGTTCGTAAGTGCTTGCGGAACTGCTTCGTGAATCTGGCCCGAGTCGTTACAGTGATAAAAGGATTTTTAATTGTTCCTTAACCTAACCTAACCTAACCTACCCTACCCAGCTCCCCTAAATTTTCCTATGACCCCTACTTCCCCTCTCCACTTTGATACACCCCCCCCTACACCCTTCTATCCCACCTGTTCCATACCCCCTTCCACGACACCTAGTTCCTCTACCACACAACACACACACACACACACACACACACACACACACACACACACACACACACACCACACACACCACACCACACAGATTTAGACCTAAACTTAACAATTGCATCAACCTCTGTTGACGGACCCGAGCTTCACAGTAAACTTGGTTCGTGTCTGATGGTGTGGAGAGGGAGAAAGTTAGGTCATTCTCCAACTTAGGTCAGTGTTAGGCGAGCTTAAGTTCCTGTAATGGAGATTGGTTCGGAGTGCTAAGCCAAGGTCGGAGCTTAGTTCATGGGGGGTTCGGTTCTCACGAGTGGATTTGTGTTCGAGGGAACTGGCTTAGATTCTTCTGCATCATCATCATCCTTATCGCAATCATCACAATCATTCTTGTGATGATGAAAATTGGAGACGAATATTAAACATCTTCTCCTCCTTGACCTAGATATTTATTTGTTATATTTGTTAAATCACAATAATTTAAGATTTAAATGTTTCTGAAAGTATTATTGATGCGACATAGAACCTCCTGTTTAATAAGGACCAGAAATATACATTTATTAGGCCAAATAGCGCAGTGGTATAGCGATCTGGTTTAGTTTCGAGTCCTTCACAGGAGGTAAATGATTAGGCGTTGATCCTGCTGCTGCATGGGTAACAGCTTAAGTTCCGTATCAACCTACCCTGGCTTTGCGCCCTGGAGAGGCCACTCCAGACCAGACCGACAACCAGAGCCCAACTCCATAGTCTCCTGAGACTGATGGATGTCTAAGGGTTCTGGAAAAAGAGGAAATTGACAGAACTTATAAGTACTGTTCGTGTACCCACCAGTGTGTGTGTGAACAAAAAACAATTAACCCTTGTATTGTGCAGAGTCTTCGTTCGATCCCCCGATGGGTCCAAGTGGTTTGGGCACCATTCCTTTTATCCCCCCTTTTTATTTCAAGTTTATACTGGATTCTCGCTCCATTTGATTTCGGTTTGTAATCCATGCATGGAGATTTTCCATATATATTTTCCACAGTCACAATAGTGCTATAGACTATCACTATCATGTTATCACCATCCCAGTCATTTGTCCTCACCATAATTCGTGTTATGATGACCACAATTATCATCGTTTCTTTGATAGCCATTAAGGGTATTTGCGACTCTACAAAATTTAACCGATAACGCAAATGGGTTTTTTTTCCTGTAGGCATAAAAAAATATTGTGCTCGGCCCAACACACACACACAACACACACACACACACACCACACACACACACACACACACACACACACACACACACACACACACACAATAGTTGATTGACAGTTGAGGCGGGACCAAAGATCCAAAGCTCAAACCCCCGCAAGCACAAATAGGCGAGTTACAAATAGGTGAGTACACCACACACACACACACAACACACACACACCACACACACACACACACCAAACACACACACACACACACGCGCGCGCGCGCGGGCGGTTGTGACACAGGAGAGTTGATGAATATTTCGAGCTTTAGAAGTGTGGCATCGTGGGCGGCGTTGCCATTCCACATCTAATTTTACACCGAGATGCTAAACGCTGGAGTCATTTGAAGTGCCATACGCCCCTCCCTCCACACGTGTGGCACTCCCCACCGCCCCCCAGTGCCACGCTCCCACACACACACACATACAGGCAGCTAGTAGGCACAACAAGCTAAACCTGACCCCCCAATTATTCACTGATGGCGTATCGTTTCAGTATCATATCACATGAATTAAGTACTAACTCATCACACTACCACAATCCCCAGCCCCCCACTACCACAATTCCCCACCACCACCACAATTACACGGAATTTGGCCCCCCTTCCCATTGAAGAAACATGAAATCAGTTCTAACACCAACAATTCAGAGAGAAATATAAGTGCCTTCCGGGTATGAGCCAGAAATATTGCTTCTAGAGTGAACTAAGTAGGAGAGAACTGAAGAGATACGGACGACGACATGACGAATCCGAGAGGACGGAGATCGACCCGGAGGATTGAGATTCCTCCGACGAGAGTCCGGACGCCGCCTTGCACGTGACGAGAAGCCGAGGCCGAGATGAGTGAGCAGCCCTGCAGAGACCGAGCGATACGTGATGATACTTGAGGAGAGCAGAGACGAACAGAGGGGGGTGGTGAGGGGGTAAGAAAGGTGCCAAGTTAATCCCTCCCTCCAATATTGCCTGTCACTCGAGTTAACTAATCACCATTTTTCTGTTTTTGTCGTCGCAGCAAGGAAAACAGTCGAGTTTGTGGGGCGCGTTACTTGGTAATGCTCCGTTGACAGCCCTCCCCTGAGGTATGCCCCTTGGGGCGACATCCCTTACCTGTCACAGGCGCTTCCCCTGGTGACGGTCTTGCTTCTTGCAGGTCCGGCGTTCAATCCCCCGACCCGTCCAAGTGGTTAGGCAACACAAGGTCCTTTCCGCTTTGCTATCCCAAATCCTTATCCTGATCCATTCCCAACGTGTTATATAGTCATACTGACCTAGCGCTTTCTCCTTGAATCTATATGTAAATGCGCTTCCCCTGCATGGTGATGAACTTTGCCACTAGTGTGAGGTTGTGGGGGGGGGGGGGGGGTTTTTTTTTGTTTTGTGTTGTGGGGTTGTGTGGGAGGAAATTAGTGTGTATTTGTTTGGGGTTGTATGTATTTGTTTGTCGTTTAAATACCTGTTTGTGGCTGCTGTTTTGTCCAGTCCAGCCTCAACCCAAATTTATTAGGAATCTGTAACAAAATGTTACAGGTTTGGAATGTTCAAATATTACAGGTTTGGAATGTCAGAAATGTACATACAAATATACAGATATACTGCCTTCAAAAATTTCGCGATTCACACTATTGGCATTCAAAAGAACATAGCAACTAGTGAGGTGGTGACTAATCGGGGGAGGAACTAGACGAGAGGAGACTAATTCGGACGGCTAAATCGGGGAGCTACCAAGCACGAGGCCTAAGGAATTTAAACTATATATATATATATTAAATTATATAATATTTATATATATATATAGATATATAGATCTCTATATATATATCCTACCAAATCACTAGACGAAAATTAAACTTTCTTTCATTTTAAGTTTAACCGAGGCTTGAGAAAGCTACTCAATCGTGGTTGATGGGGCAACTTTGGGTGTTGGAGATGTTAATTATTAAAAGCTTGCAACATGCCAAGCAGGTGTGGGGGTTTGTTTATGCAAGGTGGCCTGCCAGTGGAGGTTATACCCTGTGTTTAATTGCTGTTTGTGGCGTAAAATATAGTGGCCATATGCTTGTTGGTGATTTGCGTGTGGTGTGCGTGTTTTGGGTGTGTGTGTGTGTGTGTGGTGGTGTGTGGTCTGTGTGTGTGTGTGTGTTGTGTATGTGGTGGGTGTGGTGTGTGTGTGTGTGTTGTGTGTGGTTTCTCTCTATGCTCACCTAGGTTTTATTTACAGGTGTTGAGCTCCCGGGGGGCTCCTGTTTGACCTTCTTCACAAGCTTTAGATGACCTGGCCCAGGGGGGGGGGTGCTACAAGTCGACTTCCTTAATCCCTCTAGCTAATGGTCGTAGTCTTAGTGGACTACGTAGCCTTACGTACTCGTAGTCTCTGAGGTGGTGCTCCCTGGGTTTAGGTGAATTGGGACAGTGGTAGAGGGTGGTGGTGTTAGATC
>WNGS01008632.1:45305-65420 GCA_020271785.1 Procambarus virginalis
TACCTTCTCTCTTGGCATCCCAGCTGCACACACAAACAAACGGGTGGTACTGTTTTCTATGAACATGACACTCGCTAATGTGCCAAATTGTTGGGCGTATTTAGATGACATTGTGCTCTTTGATAGTAATTGGGCTGACCACATAGCTAGGTTACGCCAGTTGTTCACAGTGTTGAAACATGCACAGTGACGTACCTTGGTTATGAAGTGGGCCAAGGAAAAGTGTTACCTCGGCAAGATAAAATCAGTGCCATTCTGGACTATCCAGTGCTCCGGTCTAAAAAGGACATTCAACGATTTATCGGTATGTGTGCGTACTATCGACGCTTTTGTCATAACTTTTCAGTGTTGCCACTCCTCTCACAGACTTGTTGCGGAAGGCCGTTAAATTTAAGTGGTCATCGAACTGTGCAGAGGCATTTAATAATTTGAAATTGATCTTAGCTTCCGCCCCAGTGCTTGCTAGTCCAAGGTTCGACCGTCCGTTTAAAATTCAGGTTGACGCGTCTGACTCGGGTGCTGGTGCAGTGTTGTTGCAAACTGGAGATGATAAAGTGGAACACCCAGTATATTATTACTCTGTGAAATTTGACAAGGCGCAACGCAATTATTCAGTGATAGAAAAAGAGGCGTTGGCGCTAGTGTTAACATGTAAAAAGTTCGAAGTTTACCTCACAGGTAATATAGTGGAAGTGTACACGGACCATAACCCACTAGTTTTTATGAATCAGATGAAGCAGAAGAATAAACGCATCCTCAGGTGGGCATTGTACCTACAGGACTTCAATCTGTCTATTATCCACCTACCGGGCCGGCTCAACGTGATAGCCGACGCTCTGTCCCGGTTGCCTGAGTAACATTCATCTGAGCCACAGGAAGCCATATACCAACTGTCATGCTTTAGTTATTTTTTTTAGGTTCTCCTGTGACATTAAATATTCCGTGTCCAATTGATTTACTTCCCTGTTTTTTTTTTTTTGTTTTTGTTTTTTTGTGTATGTGTTTTTCTTTCAGAGAATTCCTTTGTACTTTTCTTGCAGAGAAATTGTTGTTTTGATTGATTTTCTTTTATGTCATGGATTTCCTTTTTATTCTCTGTATACTCTTACAAAAAAAATATGACTACTATTCTAGTAGTCACATTTTTTTTTCTCTGAAGGGGGAGGAGTGTTACGACCCTGGGTTCTCTAGATGGAAACCAGAGGTCAAATTTGAACTTAATAAACTACCTTATGGTATTGGACACATCGCGAGCTGCATTTGTTTGTATCTTCCCTGCCAGACGTAAGACTATTCTTGTTTCTCAAAGAGCATTTAAAGACTGAGCTTGGGGTTGATTATTAAATAATAAAATAGGCACCAACTATGTTTACTAATACTTTCTAATCATTCGTAAAGTAAACCTGCGTAAACTTGGGATAGGAATGCGGTACGATTAATTGAGGAGTGTGCTGGCAGCGAGTGAACTGAGGGAGGAGAGAGCAGATGCTCTTTCTTCTCTGTGGGCCGTTTGTGGTATCAACAACTATGGACCTGTGGCTCTGCACCTCTCTCCCTTTCCTCTTACTTATTTCCTTTACCTTAAGTTAAGTTGTATTTATTGTACTTGTAAGTGTGCCTACTCTGGAAGTTGTAGATTGGTGTAGACCTGTGGTAGTAGTTGCCAGTGTTTTGGGTACCCCAAGTGTAGTGTTTGTTGTGTTGTGTGAGGTACCACGTGGGCGCTACCCTAAGCTACCCAAGTTCAAGTGTTTCACCAGTAGTACTTTACCCTAGCTTGTGTTCAGTGTAAAACCTTGTATCCTGCTTAAGTGAACCAAGGCTTTTAACGTAAGATAGTGTGGTAAACTTATTATTATATCTGTTATTGGTGTGAATGTATATGGGGGGTTGTTAAGGGGTTAATAAATAAGTAAGTGAAGCCAGAGTATCAATTCTTCCTGTGTAGGAGATCTTGATCATTCCCTAGACTGACCTTGTTGTGTAGCCAAGTAGTCAGCACTGCTTATAGTTTATTTGGGGGCCGGGCCTTTTAGATCTCCCTGCTTGATACTCATAATACCTACTATTGCCCCTACCTCCATATAATACTAACCCCACAGTACAACAGCCACCCATCTTTTTATAACAGTGTCCCAGTCTTTGTCCACACACTTTACACTTTACTTCATCTAGATCCCTATACAAGCCGAACTGCCAGAGATACTTGTAGCCAAGTCTTATACGAGCTGTGACAACATCTGTTAGTCTACTGACTTTGTTACTTGCCCCATACACATGTTTTACTTCACACATTTCATTATGATGAACAATGGACCTGCTAGTTCCAGTTTGCACAGTTCTACTTTCTTCAAATTCATCCAGGAGTTCTCGGCTAATGACATTTTTAAGGGACCTATTTGATAACTCAAGATTCCATTCAATACTGTCTTTATTTACTGCAGCCTTAGCAAGGGTGTCAACTTTGTCATGTTCCTGCATGCCAATGTGAGAAGGAATCCACAACATTTTTATATTTACCCTCTTGCTAAGTATTCTTATATATTTATGTCTAGCTTCCAAGACAAGCACATTATTACTTGATTGCAAACGGTTTATTGCTTGTAGTGAGGAAAGGGAGTCTGAAATTATTAAGCTGTCTACTTCAGTGTTGTCAATAATTTCGAGTGCTACCAGTATCGCTACCAACTCGGCTTGCATAGTGGACGCCCAGTTACTAATTCGGATATTCCTTTCAATTGTGCTGCCATCGGGCTGATGAGCAATAACAGCACTTCCTGCCCTCCCTGTAGCTGTATTGAGTGATCCGTCAGTGTATATGGTCTGTGCAATGTTGTTTTCAGCTTGTATATTGTGAATGTGTTCTATGGTGCTTAATTTAGCAGCAAGCTGAGCATGAGGGTTGTTTGTGATTAGTTTCTTGGTGGGGTATGCAGGGGTGAGGATGTCAAAAGGTACTATCTGCCAGGGTGGAAGGAAATGCTGTACTCTTTCATCTGTATATACATCGTGCAGTCCCATCATTTTAATATGAGTGGCTGTTCTTTGAATCCACTTAGACTCGCTAGTTCCATTTCGTATGTGTTCTAACAGAGCAACTGACACAATGTTGTTTTTGTTATCACGCAGAAGCTTTAGTCCCATCATAAGATTAATTTCAAATATTCTATCTCTAATGCTAAGTATATTTAATTCTTTCCACATGTTGAGAACTTTGGTAGTTATAGGACAGCCAAGTATAATTCTGAGTGCTTCATTTTGCATTTTTTCAAGTCTATCAATACTTTTGCCATTTTGCAGGACCAAAGCTGGTGCATGATAGTCTATCAGAGACCTTATATACGCTAAATACATCATTCTTGCTATTCTAATATTAACACCATATTTCGGGCTGTACCCCACTACAGTTCTGAGAGCTTTGAGTCTGTTGTAACGCCGGGAGAGTACAGCCATGACTCACCATGGGAACGTCCGGGTAAGAAGACTGTAACCTCAGATTCAGCTAGAGTTAATTGAAATATTAATGATACATTTTGATTGCTTTTTGGTACGTCATGGGCAGCTGATGCCCTGATGTGCTGACCAAGTTGGCTGAATCAGCTTGGAACAGGTCCACACCAGACGTTCCCACAACAGTGTAAAACGCAGTTAATTGATATATTATAATTGTAACGCCGGGAGAGTACAGCCATGACTCACCATGGGAACGTCCGGGTAAGAAGACTGTAAGCTCAGATTCAGCTAGAGTTAATTGAAATATTAATGATACATTTTGATTGCTTTTTGGTACGTCATGGGCAGCTGATGCCCTGATGTGCTGACCAAGTTGGCTGAATCAGCTGGGAACAGGTCCACACTAGACGTTCCCACAACAGTGTAAAACGCCCCCCCTTCTGATTCAATTGTATATATACCCCTGTATGATAGTTAGAGAGAGTGCTGGAGTGTCGGAGAGTGTGTGAGGCTGCAGGTCAGGGCTGCAGGTCATCAGGCAAGCCCCAGGAGACAGAGTGAATCCGGCTGACTGAGAGGCAGAGAGTGGTCTTAAGGTAATGTGGGTGATCATTGATACATTTCTATGTCTGGATTTTTGTTCTCGTATTGGCTTTCTTGGTAATATTTAGCGCCCTCTGATTATTTCGCACTTTGATGGTGCTACATAGCCTTCCCGGTTTGGTGCCTTCTTTTGATAATTACCTTACCTTACCTTCTATGTCTGGATCCCGTAACAATTGCCAGTATTCCCAGTGTTAAGGTAGAATTTTATAAGTAGTGAATTACATCATTTGTTCTCAATAATCTCATGTTAAACTTCCCATCTGTATCAATTATTGAATCCCCGTAGCTTCTAATATAATTGGCTAACAACCGTCCCCTAAATATTGACAGTTAAAGAAAGAGTACTCTCTCCAAGTCAAGCAATGTTTCCTGCCTCGTTGCTTGATATAGTAAATGGATAAGGCAGATGGTGGCAGCATCTTTTAATCCTGTGTAGCATCTCCTTGTTGGAAGGGTACCTTTTGGTTCCGGTGCTATAGGGCAGGGTTACATTAATATGTTTATATTTTTAATTTATGTATATAGTGGTGTTACAATATAGTGGTGTTACACTGTCTCTACATTGTTGATGTAACTTATTGACTGCAGTTGAGGTACAAGGGACATAGACTCCAAGGTATTTGAAAGAAGAGACATAGTCTATTGGTATATTATCTATCTTGAGTTTTCGTGGTCCACTTTTGCAGTTGCCAATTTGTCTGTTAAATACCTTAGTTTTAGCAGCGTTGATTACAAGACCAAGGCTCTCACAAGCTGTATGTATACAATTTAAGACTGTTTGCATTTCGCGGTGGGTTTTAGTATGCACAAGGATGTCATCTGCATAGCTGATAGTGATGTTTGCCGGACTAGTTGGAATTGATTTTAGTAAAGCATTAATTAGAACATTAAACAAGGTAGGACTGAGTACTCCTCCTTGTGGGGTGCCTAGTTGCATTACTTTAGTTTCACTCTTGTAGCCATGGAACAGTGCAGAGGACTTCCGGTTGGTAAGGTAGCCTCGTATCCATTGTAATAAATGTCCCACTATATCCATTCTCGCTAATTCGTACATAATCACTTCCCTATTAGCAATATCAAAGGCATTTTTTAAATCAAGAAATGTTGTGTACTTGTGCCTTTTATCTCCATGAACAGTTACCTTGAGGTGCTTCCGGGGCTTAGCGTCCCCGCGGCCCGGTCATCGACCAGGCCTCAAGTGAGAAAGGTTGTGATAGAGTTGTGTACACTTTTACCATGAGTGAAACCATTGATATCGGGTGACATGTGCTCTCTAACTCTATACAATAATCTATTAAGCACCGTTCTCTCAAAGGTTTTGCACATGCAACTGGTCAGTGAGATGGGACGGAAAGCATCAGGTTGGCCAGGCTTTGGTACAGGTACAGTAAGTTAGAAGGTTGTAACAGAACCCATGGGCACCACACCAGAAACAAATACCTATTTGATATTCCAAGAGTACGACTTAATCAAACTAGAAATGCTCTACAAATCAAGGGACCCAGAATGTGGAATGACCTTCCCAATCATGTCAAAGACTGTACCTCTCTCAACCAGTTTAAGATGAAAACTAAGTACTACCTAATTAACTCCATGTAACATACCTTACCCCTAAATGTCAACCCATGTCTTACTATTTTTTAAACAATGATGTTTGTTGACCAACTTGTATATTGGCTATTTTCTACCATGTTCCACCCTTTTTTATATTATTTTTTTTTCTTTCAATGCAATTTATACTTTAAGCTCAATTACTATTAAGTTTTAGTCTAAATGTTTTTTCCCTACCTCACCTTGCCCAAAACGCTATGCGTACTAGTGGCTTTAGGTATTGTATGTACTAGCTCTATCTGTAAATCAATCAGAATGTTTGTAACTCTGCATCTATGTATGTACTTTTCCTAGATAAAATATTATTATTATCATTATTATTATTATTATATTATTATTATTATTATTATTATTATTATTATTATTATTATTATTATTGTTATAGCCCCAGTGAGGTTGGAGCTGTATGTTGGGTGTTTCATTTTGGTCTGGTAGATGGCAGAGTGTAAAGAAATGCAAAGTGCCGGTAGCACAGGCGCTCAGTATAGTGTGAAGGACATGGGGGGGGGGGGAGGGAATTGAAATAAGTTTATTGAGGTAAAATACACACAAAGGGATGAGGTAGCTCGAGCTATTCTCATCCCGTTCAGTACAACGTGTTCATACACATATACACACACATCACAAACATATTGCCGAACATTCTGAAAGATAAACATATACATTTCCTCCTTTGCACAAGTAGTATGATATCAGACGTACACACAAATACTTTTATGAATTAGGTATACTGTATAGACAATTTCTATACAGTATAGACAATTTTTATACAGTATTTCTATACACGTCCACGGCGGTCTCCGGGGTTGGAGGTCCCTGTGCCCTTCTTCACCACCTTCGAGGTCAACCCCGGAACTCACAGTTCCTGCGACGGCGCTGGAACCAATCGTATTGGCGTATGCCTTTCCATTGGAGACTTTCAGCACCGTGGAGAGGGGGACCTGCTGCCTGGGTAACAGCTTCTCCCTCGAATCAACCTACCCTGGCTTTGCGCCCTGGTGAGGCCTCTCCAGACCAGGCCGACCCCGGAGCGCAACTCCATAGTCTCCTGAGACTGATGGATGCCTACTACTATAGACAATTTGCAAGAGACATGCAGATAATTCAACAAAAGATTAAAGTGTGAGGGAATGGAAATTTCCTCAGCTAATTTTTCTAGTTTTCTAGGTTAGGCTAGACTGCTCTGTAGAGAGAGTTACAGAATTTAGTCCTGTTTTCTGGGAAATGGGACTTGTGTGAGTGTGGTATGAGAGGGTACTTGCACTCGCTAGCCAACGGTTTCATAGTGGGTGGGAGGACAGAGGGGTGAACGTCGCCTCCCCAGCCTAGGCCTCCCCAGCCTTGTGACGTCACGGGACGCCTGAAGGCGTCTCGTCTGTGATTCATCTAGGCATCTCAGCCTCGAGGTGATGTTTAGGCGCGAACGGCTGTAACTGGAAGCGGCACGATAGGCTGTGCTGGCTTTGCTCTGATTGGTCAAGACAAGATGGGGGGGGGGGTATTTTGAGTTTTCCTGGCCCGCCAAATCTTCAGTCTAGAGGCGGCCATCAAGCGGGCTGGATGCACAGGGGTGGTGACGGCGTGTCTGCCACCTCCACCACCACCACACTTAACACCTCGTCTGTGAATTCACAGTGTTTGACGAGACCTGCTTAGGCAGTGCGGAGTGAGACGTATTTATGTATGATTAATTATCGGTCCTGGTGACAGTTAATTAATTGCTCGGGGTTAATTAGGGTAATTAACGCTCATTAAAATAAAGTTTGACAGACTTGAGAAGCTACCAAGATAGTGGTAGGCTTAATTAACGTAACTCGATTGGGATTTAATTAGTTGTCCGTTTAATATTAATTAGGAATTACTCGCTGAATACTTGAAGGAGTCAAGTGTGATTTAATTTAAAACACTGAGTTATTGTTAACAAGTTGACTTGTGTTAAGAGAGAAGTGTTTGTGATTAACGTAAAGTACTTTGTTGCCGACTGCTGTGGACAATCAATTAACGTAATTAATCACATAATCAATTTTGTAATTGATTAAGGCAATTTTTTTTGTTCATCGTCTGGAAATGAGAGTAAAGTAACTTGGGGTTTACTGGAGAAGTGTCTCAGAATCCCACCTTGCCTGGCTTTGTTTACTGGCTACATTTGCAACTTCTTGCAGGGAGTTGCAAAGAGTGTTCACATCATGTTGTGATAGGGGGAGTCAGTGTTGGACTACCCGCCTAGTTACGTGGGTATCTCGCCTGGAGGGTTGGAACCTGTAAGATTGTGATTATAGTATCTGTTCACCGTGAAGCCGTGACAATATTGATTGCAAGCTTGTGTCATCAGTGGGCATCATTGTTCAGTTAGTTCATTTAGTCAACCTTACTTCACCTTATTAAAGGTGAAGCTAGGAATCAGGTGGTGGCTCTAGTGAGAGGTGAAGTTCCCGAGTGTTCATCACCGGGGCGGGCTACAGGCATGTAGCAATGTAGAGGAGCCCATAATATGCCTGAAATGCTGCAGATGGGGGCATAAATCCAGTAGCTGTCAACATGATCCACGATGTCGTTTCTGCAGAAAGTCTCACCTCTCTAATGTGTGTAGAAACAGACTTAAGCTGGGTGAGAAAATAGTTCCCAGATGCTGCAACTGTGGAGGTGTTCACAATGCCAGCTCGGCTGTGTGAAGCAAGAGGCCGAGTATGTTCCCCGGCCGGTGAATGTTAGAGAACAGGCAAGAGCTCTTACCCAGACACCGGGAGCACAGCAAAACAGGCTTCGTCGGGCTCAAGCAACAAGCAGCCACGCCACCACTCAGGACTCCGGCAGTGACAGTGTAACGGTGAGTGACGTGGCTACTGTGGCTCAGAAAGATGGCGATAATGGTATGGTCAAGGAGGTGTGGGCTGAACTAAGAAAAGTTGGCGAGTTCCTCCGAAATCTTGGGCAGAGAAAAGTCCAGCGAGGCGGAAATGATGGTAATCGTTGTGAAAGGAAAAACTCTATAATTAAACATAAAATGAAGGAATCATTTGGGCCAATATTGGACGTCACGGGACTGAAAAAATCTCTTGAGAAACGCAATGTTGTTTTTACTGGTGAAGATGGGAGGAGGTGGGAGATGTTATACAAGGTATTGCAATCATTTAGTGAACTTATTGGGGATGACTCAGAAAGTGAATTGTTTAATAATGGATCACCCTAGACTGAAAATGTTGTCATGGATTGTTAATGGTTTAAGAAACAGGGTTACAGATGTTCATTGTTATGTGATGAGAAATGATATTGATGTTGTAGCTCACCAGGAGACGGGGGATAGGAATGAAGGCTTATTGTATGGCTATAAAGGGTTTCACCTCTTCGCCACAGTTAATATCAGAGGGACGTCGATTTATGTTAAGAACTCCATACCAGCAGAGTTAGTAGAACCGCCGTCAAAAACGCAAGGTATAGAGAGTGTCTGTGTTAAATTATCATTAAGGGAAGGACAATTTATTGTAGTTAATGTGTATGTATCCAGGAACTGCTTCGATGCTCACTAACTACCTGACTGCATTTATACTAATCCTTCACTGGTCATTAGGGACCTTAATGCTCGGCACACAAGCCTTGGGACAGTGGGTAGTATTAATGGGGTCAAGTGGTTACAATTTCTACAAGATCATCCAGATACCAGTCTCTTGGGAAACAATGAGCCAACTCACATCAGGGGAGGACGGCTTGACTATGTCTGCATGTTAAACTCTCAGGGGATTATGGGGGAGGCTCGGGTTGTTCGGGAACTACTTAGTACCCATTTTGCCTTGAACGTTGAATTACCACTGGGAAAAAAACAAGTCCACTTTCAAAGTTAAAGACTAAATATTAATAAAGATGTGAACAATTATTTTATTCAAAATATGGGAGATTGGTATCAACAATACACGCCGCTCTGTGCTGATAGTTTTTACGAGGACATGGTCGAGAACATAGAGAAATTAGTACAGAGGGAAAATAACGGGGGCAGGGGAAGCAAGACGCATGGACCTAAGAAATTTAAATATCTCAATGATCAGCAAGTTAAGGGGCGGGAGAGAATGCTACGGAGTGCACATAAAGAATGGTTAAAAAATGGAATGAGGGATGAAGAGAAAAATACAATGTTGGAAGTGGCTAGGGAATGTAGTCAGGTGAGGAAGGAGGCGCGGGACAGATACTGGCAAGACTTTGCTAAGTCTATTGGTAATACTAAGAACCTTAAAGACATATGGAGAGCAGTAAACACTGCCAGGGATTGTAAGACCAAATTCATCCTGCTTTTGTAAAATGATGGAAAGGATTTTGTTAAATAGGTTACTCTACCTTGTAGGTGATAACATGTCCAATCATCTCCTTGGTTTTATCAAGGACAAAAGTACTGCGGACTGTCTCTTAAAGTGTTAGTCTAATATGGATGACAATTGTAGAGTTTGTGATGATTTACAAGTAGCAGTTGATAAAGCCAATGGGGGGAGTAATCTTATACGAATTAGCCAATCTGGGAATAACAGGGAGATTGTTACATTGGATAAGGGATTATCTACAAGGCAGAAAAGGTCAGGTGTATTAACAGGGATACATGAGGAACGGATGTTTCAGTTAGGTACCCCACAAGGGAGAGTTTTAAGTCCCACCTTATTCAATGTATTAATGAACAGATTAGCATCAGAGATGTATCCTCCAGGAGTCACGACGATCATATATGCTGATGACATTCTTATACAAGGCACTTCTGGGAACAAAATTCAAACTGCTCTTAACATACTTGGTACAACCTGTCACAAGTTAGGCTCAGTAATAAATGCCGACAAAACCAAATATGAGTATAGCAAATGAAGAAATATAACACTTACTCTAAATGGTGTGGAACTGAGCCGTGTTGAGAAGTACAAGTATCTGGGCATGTATGTTGGATACACATGTGAGAGTAAAAATGCTGAAATAAATCATATCAGCACCTTATGAAAAGCCCGTCTGCATCCTCTAAAAGCACTGGCATATTCTGGTGCAGGTGTAGGGGTACCTGTCTTGCAGATGTTACACATAAGCACTGTTCGGTCCCTGATAGACTACGCAGCACCCATTTTGTCTTACACAGGACAAGGCAGAATTCAAAACAAAGAGCTGATACAGAACGAGGCTATGAAGATTATTCTTGGATGTCAAAGAAATGCAATGATTAGAATAATGAGAATGGAATTAAATTTACAGAGTATGATATAGAGTCCGTGATATTAACACTAGATCCCTAGATAGGGCCATTATCACGGCCCTTGTGGATTTGTTCATTAACACTAGAGTATCTATTCGTTTCATGCGGAGAAAAGGAGGGATAAGCTGTTTCAGAGCGTTCAGATCTGCCTGAGTGACGTATGCTACACGAGAGGATTAGCTCATGACCTCAGGGAATACATGTACTTGACTGCTGTAAACCCTCTCACCAGTGTAACAGATCTGCTCCCTGGAAAGTACAGAAAATAGACGTCGAAATAGTACCCCTCAAGGTGAAAAAGATTCATCATGAACCAGGACAATTACGGTGTTTGTATGGAAGCATGATATCTGGGTTACCAAGAGGCAACAGTTTACATGTATATTGTGACGGGTCGGTGGCGGATTAGGAGGGGTATAATGTATGAGGGAAGCCAAACCATGCAACACTACATGTGTGCGAGTCAAAACACCAACATTCCACTTATGGTAAATGGAGAAATGCTTGGAGTGACTGTGTACATGCGGCTCAGGCTTTGGTACAAATATTACTGGGAACATGGTATAATTGTTCCTGATAATGACACGAAGTGTAAACTATGTGGTATGTTAAGGTCTCACACCCTCGTCCATTATGTTCTTGATTGTCCGTTGAATAATGTATATAGAAACACTGAGATAAGGACTGTTCCTGAACAAATAGCCTGGATGTGTCACAACGGAAAGGTTGGTGATATTCTGGAGAGATATGAGAATTTTGCACCAAGACTGTAATCTTTTGTTGAATTAACTGCATGTCTCTTGCAAATTGTCTATACAGTATACCTAAGTCATAAAAATGTGTGTGTGCGTACGTCTTACTAAATATAAGACGAAGTGTGTGAGGCTACCTTACGAATCAACTCATCTTGTGTATTTGTAGTTTATCATTACTAGCGGAGAATTTGCTTCAGCTCCTGGGCCTCACCTTGTAATTCAGTTGCATCACCTTGATCTCTATATTAGAAATTGTATGCATAGACTTTATTAAAAACAGAATCATAATTAGGGGATTAGATTTTTTTTAGAAATATATATAAGATTTGTTACATTCTTGTACAGCCATCAGTATGTGTAGCGTTTCAGGCAATTCCTTAATCCGACCACCACGAAGAATTCTTTTTACAACCAAGTACCAATTTTACTGTTGAGTTATACAGAGGCTACAGTTAAGGTTTTGCGCCCAGTCAATCCTCCCCGGCCAGGATACGAACCCAGGACAAAGCGCTCGCAGAACGCCAGGCGAGTGTCTTACCACTACACCACGGAGACTGGTCCTTAAAAGGTTCACGACCACGACTTAAAGCCACAACCCTAAGGCCACGACCACAAACCTCAGGCCACGACCACAACCCTGAGGCCACGACCACAACCCTGAGGCCACGACCACAACCCTGAGGCCACGACCACAACCCTGAGGCCACGACCACAACCCTGAGGCCACGACCACCACAACCCTGAGGCCACGACCACAACCCTGAGGCCACGACCACAACCCTGAGGACACGACCACAACCCTGAGGCCACGACCACCACAACCCTGAGGCCACGACCACAACCCTGACGCCACGACCACCACAACCCTGAGGCCACGACCACAACCCTGAGGCCACGACCACAACCCTGAGGCCACGACCACAATCCTGAGGCCACGACCACAACCCTGAGGCCACGACCCCCACCACCCTGAGGCCACGACCACCACCACCCTGAGGCCACGACCACAACCCTGAGGCCACCACCACAACCCTGAGGCCACGACCACAACCCTAAGGCCACCACCACAACCCTAAGGCCACGACCACAACCCTGAGGCCACCACCACAACCCTCAGGCCACGACCACAACCCTAAGGCCACGACCACAACCCTAAGGCCACGACCACCACAACCCTGAGGCCACGACCACAACCCTGAGGCCACGACCACAACCCTGAGGCCACGACCACCACAACCCTGAGGCCACCACCACAACCCTGAGGCCACGACCACAACCCTAAGGCCACGACCACAACCCTGAGGCCACGACCACAACCCTGAGGCCACGACCACAACCCTGAGGCCACGACCACCACAACCCTGAGGCCACGACCACCACAACCCTGAGGCCACGACCACAACCCTGAGGCCACCACCACAACCCTGAGGCCACGACCACAACCCTGAGGCCACGACCACCACAACCCTGAGGCCACGACCACAACCCTGAGGCCACGACCACCACAACCCTGAGGCCACGACCACAACCCTGAGGCCACGACCACAACCCTGAGGCCACGACCACAACCCTGAGGCCACGACCACAACCCTGAGGCCACGACCACAACCCTGAGGCCACGACCACCACAACCCTGAGGCCACGACCACCACAACCCTGAGGCCACGACCACCACAACCCTGAGGCCACGACCACCACAACCCTGAGGCCACGACCACCACAACCCTGAGGCCACGACCACAACCCTGAGGCCACGACCACCACAACCCTGAGGCCACGACTACCACAACCCTGAGGCCACGACCACCACAACCCTGAGGCCACGACCACAACCCTGAGGCCACGACCACAACCCTGAGGCCACGACCACCACAACCCTGAGGCCACGACCACCACAACCCTGAGGCCACGACCACAACCCTGAGGCCACGACACCACAACCCTGAGGCCACGACCACAACCCTGAGGCCACGACCACCACCACCCTGAGGCCACGACCACCACACCCTGAGGCCACGACCACAACCCTGAGGCCACGACCACAACCCTGAGGCCACGACCACAACCCTGAGGCCACGACCACAACCCTGAGGCCACGACCACAACCCTGAGGCCACGACCACAACCCTGAGGCCACGACCACAACCCTGAGGCCACGACCACCACAACCCTGAGGCCACGACCACAACCCTGAGGCCACGACCACAACCCTGAGGCCACGACCCCCACCACCCTGAGGCCACGACCACCACCACCCTGAGGCCACGACCACAACCCTGAGGCCACGACCACAACCCTGAGGCCACGACCACAACCCTGAGGCCACCACCACAACCCTGAGGCCACCACCACAACCCTGAGGCCACCACCACAACCCTGAGGCCACGACCACAACCCTGAGGCCACGACCACAACCCTGAGGCCACGACCACAACCCTGAGGCCACGACGACCACAACCCTGAGGCCACGACCACAACCCTGAGGCCACGACCACAACCCTGAGGCCACGACCACCACAACCCTGAGGCCACGACCACAACCCTGAGGCCACGACCACAACCCTGAGGCCACGACCACAACCCTGAGGCCACCACCACAACCCTGAGGCCACGACCACAACCCTGAGGCCACGACCACCACAACCCTGAGGCCACGACCACAACCCTGAGGCCACGACCACCACAACCCTGAGGCCACGACCACAACCCTGAGGCCACCACCACAACCCTGAGGCCACGACCAAACCCTGAGGCCACGACCACCACAACCCTGAGGCCACGACCACAACCCTGAGGCCACGACCACAACCCTGAGGCCACGACCACAACCCTGAGGCCACGACCACAACCCTGAGGCCACGACCACAACCCTGAGGCCACGACCACAACCCTGAGGCCACGACCACAACCCTGAGGCCACGACCACAACCCTGAGGCCACGACCACAACCCTGAGGCCACGACCACAACCCTGAGGCCACGACCACAACCCTGAGGCCACGACGACCACAACCCTGAGGCCACGACCACAACCCTGAGGCCACGACCACCACAACCCTGAGGCCACGACCACCACAACCCTGAGGCCACGACCACAACCCTGAGGCCACGACCACAACCCTGAGGCCACGACCACAACCCTGAGGCCACCACCACAACCCTGAGGCCACGACCACAACCCTGAGGCAACGACCACCACAACCCTGAGGCCACGACCACAACCCTGAGGCCACGACCACCACAACCCTGAGGCCACGACCACAACCCTGAGGCCACCACCACAACCCTGAGGCCACGACCACAACCCTGAGGCCACGACCACCACAACCCTGAGGCCACGACCACAACCCTGAGGCCACGACCACAACCCTGAGGCCACGACCACAACCCTGAGGCCACGACCACAACCCTGAGGCCACGACCACAACCCTGAGGCCACGACCACAACCCTGAGGCCACGACCACAACCCTGAGGCCACGACCACCACAACCCTGAGGCAACGACCACCACAACCCTGAGGCCACGACCACCACAACCCTGAGGCCACGACCACCACAACCCTGAGGCCACGACCACAACCCTGAGGCCACGACCACAACCCTGAGGCCACGACCACCACAACCCTGAGGCCACGACTACCACAACCCTGAGGCCACGACCACCACAACCCTGAGGCCACGACCACAACCCTGAGGCCACGACCACAACCCTGAGGCCACGACCACCACAACCCTGAGGCCACGACCACCACAACCCTGAGGCCACGACCACAACCCTGAGGCCACGACCACCACAACCCTGAGGCCATGACCACCACCACCCTGAGGCCACGACCACAACCCTGAGGCCACGACCACAACCCTGAGGCCACGACCACAACCCTGAGGCCACGACCACAACCCTGAGGCCACGACCACAACCCTAAGGCCACGACCACAACCCTGAGGCCACGACCACAACCCTGAGGCCACGACCACCACAACCCTGAGACCACGACCACAACCCTGAGGCCAAGACCACAACCCTGAGGCCACGACCACAACCCTAAGGCCACGACCACAACCCTGAGGCCACGACCACCACAACCCTGAGGCCACGACCACCACAACCCTGAGGCCACGACCACAACCCTGAGGCCACGACCACAACCCTAAGGCCACGACCACAACCCTGAGGCCACGACCACATCCCTGAGGCCACAACCACAACCCTGAGGCCACGACCACAACCCTGAGGCCACGACCACAACCCTGAAACCACGACCACAACCCTGAGGCCACGACCACAACCCTGAGGCCACGACCACAACCCTAAGGCCACGACCACATCCCTGAGGCCACGACCACAACCCTGAGGCCACGACCACAACCCTGAGGCCACGACCACAACCCTGAGGCCACGACCACAACCCTGAGGCCACGACCACAAACCTGAGGCCACGACCACAACCCTGAGGACACGACCACCACAACCCTAAGGCCACCACCACAACCCTGAGGCCACCACCACAACCCTGAGGCCACGACCACCACCACAACCCTGAGGCCACGACCATAACCCGGAGGCCACGACCACCACAACCCTGAGGCCACGACCACAACCCTGAGGCCACGACCACAACCTTAAGGCCACGACCACAACCCTGAGGCCACGACCACCACCCTGAGGCCACCACCACAACCCTGAGGCCACGACCACAACCCTGAGGCCACGACCACATCCCTGAGGCCACCACCACAACCCTGAGGCCACGACCACCACCACAACCCTGAGGCCACGACCACATCCCTGAGGCCACCACCACAACCCTGAGGCTACGACCACCACAACCCTGAGGCCACTACCACAACCCTGAGGCCACGACCACAACCTTGAGGCCACAACCACAACCCTGAGGCCACCACCACCACCCTGAGGCCACGACCACAACCCTGAGGCCACGACCACAACCCTGAGGCCACCACCACAACCCTGAGGNAAGGCCACCACCACAACCCTAAGGCCACGACCACAACCCTGAGGCCACCGCCACAACCCTCAGGCCACGACCACAACCCTAAGGCCACGACCACAACCCTAAGGCCACGACCACCACAACCCTGAGGCCACGACCACAACCCTGAGGCCACGACCACAACCCTGAGGCCACGACCACAACCCTGAGGCCACGACCACCACACCCTGAGGCCACGACCACAACCCTGAGGCCACGACCACAACCCTGAGGCCACGACCACAACCCTGAGGCCACGACCACAACCCTGAGGCCACGACCACAACCCTGAGGCCACGACCACAACCCTGAGGCCACGACCACCACAACCCTGAGGCCACGACCACAACCCTGAGGCCACGACCACCACAACCCTGAGGCCACGACCACAACCCTGAGGCCACCACCACAACCCTGAGGCCACCACCACAACCCTGAGGCCACGACCACAACCCTGAGGCCACGACCACCACAACCCTGAGGCCACGACCACCACAACCCTGAGGCCACGACCACAACCCTGAGACCACGACCACAACCCTGAGGCCACGACCACAACCCTGAGGCCACGACCACAACCCTGAGGCCACGACCACAACCCTGAGGCCACGACCACAACCCTGAGGCCACGACCACAACCCTGAGGCCACGACCACCACAACCCTGAGGCCACGACCACCACAACCCTGAGGCCACGACCACCACAACCCTGAGGCCACGACCACAACCCTGAGGCCACGACCACAACCCTGAGGCCACGACCACCACAACCCTGAGGCCACGACCACCACAACCCTGAGGCCACGACCACCACAACCCTGAGGCCACGACCACAACCCTGAGGCCACGACCACCACAACCCTGAGGCCACGACTACCACAACCCTGAGGCCACGACCACCACAACCCTGAGGCCACGACCACCACAACCCTGAGGCCACGACCACAACCCTGAGGCCACGACCACAACCCTGAGGCCACGACCACAACCCTGAGGCCACGACCACAACCCTAAGGCCACGACCACAACCCTGAGGCCACGACCACAACCCTGAGGCCACGACCACAACCCTGAGGCCACGACCACAACCCTGAGGCCACGACCACAACCCTGAGGCCACGACCACCACAACCCTGAGGCCACGACCACAACCCTGAGGCCACGACCAAAACCCTGAGGCCACGACCACCACAACCCTGAGGCCACGACCACAACCCTGAGGCCACCACCACAACCCTGAGGCCACGACCACCACAACCCTGAGGCCACGACCACCACAACCCTGAGGCCACGACCACAACCCTGAGGCCACGACCACCACAACCCTGAGGCCACGACCACCACCCTGAGGCCACGACCACCACAACCTGAGGCCACGACCACAACCCTGAGGCCACGACCACAACCCTGAGGCCACGACCACAACCCTGAGGCCACGACCACAACCCTGAGGCCACGACCACAACCCTGAGGCCACGACCACAACCCTGAGGCCACGACCACCACAACCCTGAGGCCACGACCACCACAACCCTGAGGCCACGACCACAACCCTGAGGCCACGACCACAACCCTAAGGCCACGACCACAACCCTGAGGCCACGACCACCACAACCCTGAGGCCACGACCACCACAACCCTGAGGCCACGACCACCACAACCCTGAGGCCACGACCACAACCCTGAGGCCACGACCACAACCCTGAGGCCACGACCACAACCCTGAGGCCACGACCACAACCCTGAGGCCACGACCCCAACCCTGAGGCCACGACCACAACCCTGAGGCCACGACCACAACCCTGAAACCACGACCACAACCCTGAGGCCACGACCACAACCCTGAGGCCACGACCACAACCCTGAGGCCACGACCACAACCCTGAGGCCACGACCACAACCCTGAGGCCACGACCACAACCCTGAGGCCACGACCACAACCCTGAGGCCACGACCACAACCCTGAGGCCACGACCACAACCCTGAGGCCACGACCACCACAACCCTGAGGCCACGACCACCACAACCCTGAGGCCACGACCACAACCCTGAGGCCACGACCACCACAACCCTGAGGCCACGACCACCACAACCCTGAGGCCACGACCACAACCCTGAGGCCACGACCACAACCCTGAGGCCACGACCACAACCCTGAGGCCACGACCACAACCCTGAGGCCACGACCACAACCCTGAGGCCACGACCACAACCCTGAGGCCACGACCACCACAACCCTGAGGCCACGACCACAACCCTGAGGCCACGACCACAACCCTGAGGCCACGACCACAACCCTGAGGCCACGACCACAACCCTGAGGCCACGACCACCACAACCCTGAGGCCACGACCACCACAACCCTGAGGCCACGACCACAACCCTGAGGCCACGACCACAACCCTGAGGCCACGACCACAACCCTGAGGCCACGACCACAACCCTGAGGCCACGACCACAACCCTGAGGCCACGACCACAACCCTGAGGCCACGACCACAACCCTGAGGCCACGACCACAACCCTGAGGCCACGACCACAACCCTGAGGCCACGACCACAACCCTGAGGCCACGACCACAACCCTGAGGCCACGACCACAACCCTGAGGCCACGACCACCACACCCCTGAGGCCACCACCACAACCCTGAGGCCACGACCACCACCACAACCCTGAGGCCACGACCACAACCCTGAGGCCACGACCACCACCCTGAGGCCACGACCACAACCCTGAGGCCACGACCACCACAACCCTGAGGCCACGACCACAACCCTGAGGCCACGACCACAACCCTGAGGCCACGACCACAACCCTGAGGCCACGACCACAACCCTGAGGCCACGACCACCACCCTGAGGCCACGACCACAACCCTGAGGCCACGACCACAACCCTGAGGCCACGACCACATCCCTGAGGCCAACCACAACCCTGAGGCCACGACCACCACAACCCTGAGGCCACGACCACCACTACAACCCTGAGGCCACGACCACAACCCTGAGGCCACGACCACAACCCTGAGGCCACGACACCACAACCCTGAGGCCACGACCATAACCCTGAGGCCACGACCACAACCCTGAGGCCACGACCACAACCCTGAGGCCACGACCACAACCCTGAGGCCACGACCACAACCCTGAGGCCACGACCACCACAACCCTGAGGCCACGACCACCACAACCCTGAGGCCACGACCACAACACTGAGGCCACGACCACAACCCTAGGCCACGACCACAACCCTGAGGCCACGACCACCACAACCCTGAGGCCACGACCACCACAACCCTGAGGCCACGACCACCACAACCCTGAGGCCACGACCACAACCCTGAGGCCACGACCACAACCCTAAGGCCACGACCACAACCCTGAGGCCACGACCACAACCCTGAGGCCACAACCCCAACCCTGAGGCCACGACCACAACCCTGAGGCCACGACCACAACCCTGAGGCCACGACCACAACCCTGA
>WNGS01008637.1:14088-60633 GCA_020271785.1 Procambarus virginalis
TACATAGGAAGCAGCCCGTAACAGCTGTCTAACTTCCAGGTACCTATTTACTGTTAGGTAACAGGAGCATCAGGGTGAAAGTAATTCTGCCCATTTTTTGTTTCTCGGCGGCGCCGGGAATCGAATCCGGGCCACAGGATTACGTGTCCAGCGATCTAACAATACAGCCACCGGCGCCCTATGTTGTAATTACCTAAGTGTAGTTACAGGATGAGAGCTACGCTCGTGGTGTCCCGTCTTCCCAGCACTCTTTGTCATATAACGCTTTGAAACTACTGACGGTCTTGGCCTCCACCACCTTCTCCCCTAACTTGTTCCAACCGTCTACCACTCTGTTTGCGAAAGTGAATTTTCTTATATTTCTTCGGCATCTGTGTTTAGCTAGTTTATATCTATGACCTCTTGTTCTTGAAGTTCCAGGTCTCAGGAAATCTTCCCTATCGATTTTATCAATTCCTGTTACTATTTTGTATGTAGTGATCATATCACCTCTTTTTCTGTCTTCTAGTTTTGGCATATTTAATGCCTCTAACCTCTCCTCGTAGCTCTTGCCCTTCAGTTCTGGGAGCCACTTAGTAGCATGTCTTTGCACCTTTTCCAGTTTGTTGATGTGCTTCTTAAGATATGGGCACCACACAACCGCTGCATATTCTAGCTTTGGCCTAACAAAAGTCGTGAACAATTTCTTTAGTATATCGCCATCCATGTATTTAAAAGCAATTCTGAAGTTAGAAAGCGTAGCATAGGCTCCTCGCACAATATTCTTTATGTGGTCCTCAGGTGATAGTTTTCTATCTAGAACCACCCCTAGATCTCTTTCTTTATCAGAATTCTTTAAAGATTTCTCACATAATATATAGGTTGTGTGGGGTCTATGTTCTCCTATTCCACATTCCATAACATGGCATTTATTAACATTAAATTCCATTTGCCAAGTGGTGCTCCATATACTTATTTTGTCCAGGTCTTCTTGAAGGGCATGACAATCATCTAAGTTTCTTATCCTTCCTATTATCTTAGCATCATCAGCAAACATGTTCATATAATTCTGTATACCAACTGGTAGATCATTTATGTAGACAATAAACATCACTGGTGCAAGAACTGAACCCTGTGGTACTCCACTTGTGACATTTCTCCAGTCCGATACATTGCCTCTGATTACTGCCCTCATTTTTCTATCAGTCAAATTTTTCATCCATGTTAGAAGCTTACCTGTCACCCTCCAATATTTTCCAGTTTCCAGAACAACCTCTTATGTGGAACTCTGTCGAAAGCCTTTTTTAGGTCCAGATAGATGCAGTCAACCCAACCATCTCTTTCCTGTAATATCTCTGTGGCTCGATCATAGAAACTGAGTAAATTCGATACACAGGATCTTCCAGATCGAAAACCATACTGTCTGTCTGATATTATATCATTTCTCTCCAGGTGTTCTACCCATTTAGTTTTGATTAGTTTTTCCAATACTTTCACTATTACACTTGTCAATGATACAGGTCTATAATTGAGGGGGTCTTCCCTGCTGCCACTTTTGTAGATTGGAACTATGTTAGCCTGTTTCCACACATCTGCTACGATTCCTGTACACAGGGATGCCTGAAAGATCAGGTGAAGTGGAATGCTGAGCTCAGGTGCACATTCTCTCAGAACCCATGGTGAAACTCCATCTGGGCCAGCTGCTTTGTTCTTACTGAGCTCCTTTAGCATATTTTCCACTTCATCTCTAGACACCTCTATCCGCTCTATGTTGTTCTCTGGAATTCTTATTGTGTCTGGTTCTCTGAAGATTTCATTTTGTACAAACACACTTTGGAACTTTTCGTTTAATGTTTCACACATTTCCTTTTCATTTTCCGTGAATCTGTTTCCCATTTTCAACCTCTGGATATTATCCTTTACCTGCAATTTGTTGTTTATGAATTTGTAGAATAGCCTGGTTCTGTTTTACATTTGTCCGCTATCCCTTTTTCAAATTTCTTTCTGCCTCTCTCCTTACTGCTGTGTAGTTGTTTCTCGCATCTTTGTATCGCTGGTATGTTTGGGGGTTTGGCCTCTTCCTATACTGATTCCATTTTGTGTCTTTTGGTCTCTGGCCCTCTCACAATTTCTGTTGAACCAATCCTGTTTTCTGGCCCTGCATCTCTGTTTTGGTATGAATGTTTGTGTGCCTTCCTCGTATATTTTGCAAAATTTGGCATACATTTCATTTACTTCCCTGCTAGCAACAAGTCTGTCCAATTACACTCATTAAAAAAATTTCGAAGTTCCCCATAGTGACCTCTCCTTAAATCGAGTTTATCAACTGTTTCAATGTCCCCATTTTCTTCTAGATGATATCTTAAAGCATAATCAATGTCTAACAGGACGTGATCACTCTTTCCCAAGGGAGGAAACTGGATGTCAAATATCTCTTCTTCTTTCCTGGTGAATACTAGATCCAGTACTGACGGTACATCTCCTTCCCTCATTCTTGTGGCCTGCTTTGTGTGTTGATACAAAAATGTCTCCAGAATGAGGTTCACAAATCTGCATGTCCAAAAGTCCTCTGTTCTTGCTTCATAGGCCTCCCAGTCTATTGCTTTAAAGTTGAAGTCCCTCAGTATCAACAGTCGTGATTTATCTTTATCTGCTTGTACAATAATATCTCTCATGACCATTATGAGGCCCTCTCGTTTGTCATCCAGTTCTTCCTTTGTCCATGTGTTGCTTGCTGGTGGGCTGTAGGCATTTAAAATTATCAGCTTATCATCCTGATTCCAGATCTGCAATGCCATTATGTCAATATCTCGAGGGTTTTCAAATATTAACTCTCTTACCTTCAGGTGTTTTTTCACCAGTACAGCCACTCCTCCCTTCCTAGTTTTCCTGTCACGTCTCCAAACTGAATAGCCTCTTGGGAATATGACTTCATTTAATATATTTCCTTCAAGTTTCGTCTCAGATAATGCGACAATATCTGGGACCCTAAGCTGGATTATATCTTGCAACTCCAAAGTTTTTGACCTCACTCCATCTATGTTGGTATATACAATTTTCAGGAACATGTTCCCTTTTCCTTTGCTCTTTACTCCCCCTTCTACTACTGATCTTGTTGCTTTGTTTTTATGTACCATTTAGTGTGTGTGTACTCACCTAATTGTACTCACCTAATTGTGCTTGCGGGGGTTGAGCTTTGGCTCTTTGGTCCCGCCTCTCAACTGTCAATCAACTGGTGTACAGATTGTATTTATATGTGTGTGTGTGTGTGTGTGTGTGTGTGTGTGTGTGTGTGTGTGTGTGTGTGTGTGTGTGTGTGTGTGTGTGTGTGTGTTTTGTCATTGCTACAGGATCGAGCATAAACTCTTGGGCCCCGACTTTGCAGCTAAGATCATGTAATATAATGACTCCCGACCTACGATAGATTCCATCAATTCTGCTTTAGAATTTGCAGATTGAGTTGGCTTCTAAAACCTGGTGGTGCCGTTCGAGTCAACTCTCTGACACTCTTACACCAGTTGAGTACTTTCTCACGTGTCTATGGCTCATCTCTCACTCCAGCTTTGGCCCCATACGTCCAATTCGTTAACTGGTATTCAATGTGGGTATTTCATATTTTCCCACACATTCAAGTCTTTAGAGTATTTTATATGTCTTGATCATGTTTCCTTCGTCTTATGTCTAGCATCGACTCTATTACTCAAACCTTTTTACATGGTCAATCTTACGTAATTCTGGGGCGAGCTCTTAGGCGATATTTTGTTTATGAGTTAATGTGGACATTATAGCGAGCCTGGGAGTTATTAGCGTAGTGGGCTTCATTCATGTATTTATATATAGACAGCCCATCATCTCGAGATGAGAGCGCAGGGAAAGGAAGGAGAACGGACCTATCAGGGGTAAGGGGCAAGCCATCACGATTATATAGCACTTGGAAGTGGTCAGGATAAGGATTTGGGATGGGACGGGGGGAAGGAATGTGCCCAACCACTTGGAAGGTCGGGGATTGAACGCCGACCTGCATGACGCGAGACCGCCGCTCCATAACGACCAGGCCAAGTGGTTGGACACCACCGACAGAACTACCAGTCATGAAAAACACACTATATTAACAAGGCACTTAAGAGCAGGTTGAATAACTAAAGCGGCTAAGTGGCTCTTCAGAAGTCATCTTGAAACCTTCGCAGATGACAACCCTGCAAACACAAACCGTAACTGTCTCTATTTTCCGCTTGTTACAACTTGTAATAAAGTTGTTAAATCTTCGCTTAACGTGTTTATGACGTATTAGAACGTCGTTACAACTGGCTACATGGGTTGTTATAACTGGTTAGGAGGTGTTAAATCTTGTTCGAACGTTGTACCAACGTCGTAGTTTCGGTGTGTGTTTAGTGGGTACTGGCGCTCCTCGAGGGACAATATCTGTCTACAAGACGTCAACAATATGCACTGAACCCTGCAACTTGTCTTAGACAGTTGCCACACTACCACTCACCAAGAGGCTCAAGTCTAACCAACTTTACGAAGCACCGCATCAAACCGCTGGTTAAAGGTTTCATGTTTACATGAACTCCTTGTAAGTACTCTCGTCATACTCTCAAGACGTGACAACGAAAATGGAAAAATATAAAACTGGTAAACTAAAATGAAAGTATCAAATTAAACTGAAATTTACAACTTGTCCCTCAGGCGAGGCTCGTTAAAGCTACGGCCGTGCACCAGGAAGCACTCATTGATTTAAACATACTTTGTATTAACATAGGTTTGTTCTCATATAAAATATTATTGTTATTATATATTAAAGTTTCTCTCTCTCTCTCTGTCTCTGTCTCTCTGTCTCTGTATCGTTAGACTTAGGTTAGGTTAGATGTATATATTCTGTTAGCGAGTAATTGTATTTTAAATTCGTGGGTTACATTTCACGTACATTTACAGACTCGCGATTCGAACAGAGGTGGTCAGCGAAGCACTGTTCGAGAAATGTTCTAAAGTCATCAGTTGTGAGGTGTGCGGTCCGTCCATGTAAACAAAGGCTAAATGGTGATTCCATCCACCCGCCAAACCCGCTGTTGTTTATGAATGAGAAACGGTTTACACACGACTCACAACTGATGACGTTCGAACACTTCCGGAACAAGTGCTTCACTGACGACTTTTGTTCGAACCACAACGCTGTAAATGCTTTACCCACGTACTACAAATACAAATAATCGCCAACAGAAAAAACTCCTAACCTAACCAGTGCCTAAATATGTACAATATGCCTAAATATGTACAATATGCCTACATATGTACAATGTCTAAATATGTTCAATTTGCCTAAATATATAACAATAATAATTTATATTTGAGAAAATTCCTATTTTGAATGTTCAGCATTATACAATTTATGGATACATCTTTGGGGGTCGACCGCTGGATGGAATGAACATAGCCTGAGGACGGGTTGGAGGGACGAGAAACCGTTTTCAATACATAAACAGAGGGTTTGGTGGCTGCATTAACAAGCATTTGGCGTCTATTGATGAGGACGGACTGGAAATTCATCAGATCATAAAACAAAATGTTGAACCCCGGTTCGAGTCCACAATTGCTCTTATAAAACAGAGAAAATTGCAGTTTGCCCACAGTAATTTTTCTAATTTATTTAATCAATTATTTATTTAAAACATTTAATTTAGAGTAAAAACTTCTGAATTATTTGGTAAATAATATGAGAAAAATATTAATGTTCTCATATATCTTTCAAGTATTCTAATAAATTCCAATACATAATACAATATGTATTGGAATGTATTGGATCAGCTGAACCTGATCTCCAAACAGTGAACAAATCTTCCCAATACGCGCAGAGGACCTTCAAGATTAAACAAACACACACACACACACAACTTAACAGACCCCAATCGACTGAGGATGGCGAGGCCGCACACAAGAGCTAAAGCTCAACCCCCAGGACACAAAGCTTGGCGAGAAAATACCCACAAGATTAACAGAATCAAATACTTGTCTGGAGGGATAAACTCCACAAATTAAAACAGTTTGTTTTCTTTTACATATAAAACTGTTTTACAAACTGTGTAAAACAGTTTATATTTGATCATTTACGTTGTTTCTGTGTGGCCCAGAGCTGCACCTGGCAGACCTGGGCCTTAGACCCACCTGAGGGCTGGGCCTTAGACCCACCTGAGGGCTGGGCCTTAGACCCACCTGAGGGCTGGGCCTTAGACCCACCTGAGGGCTGGGCCCACCACTGTGTCGACCTTACCTGCATATTGAGCCCACCTGAGGGCTGGGCCCACCACACTGTCGACCTTACCTGCATATTAAAGGTACATGTTAGTGCCTGTTGAATTTGATAAAAGATTCATTCTCCAAATACAAAAAAAGACTGACATCTGTATATAAAAAGATAATATACATATCCGTGTAGTTATAGCTGTATTTGTTTAACCGTAGCTGTACCCGTATACACCTGTATATCACTTACATCTCCCGTATACACCTATATATCACTTACATCTCCCGTATACACCTGTATATCACGTATATCTCCCCTGGTGTATTCTGTCTACCCGTTATTATGCGGGTAACTAAGCAGTAACAACTGGCCTCCAACTTGTACTGAGTTATGTCCAACCAGTTGGGCTGGACGGTAGAGCGACGGCCTCGCTTCATGCAGGTTGGCGTTCAATCCCCCCGACTGTGCGTAAGTGGTTGGGCACCATTCCTTCCTTTCCCAGTACCACCCCCAATCTTGAGACATTCCCAGTGCTGTATAGTCGAAATGGCTTGGTGCTTTCCCCCTGATAATTCTTTCCTTCCTTAATTAAAGAAACCTTCCGATTGGCTGATTTGTGACACTAACAAGCCCTTATGTGAACTGTCTACACCTGCACACACATGTGCCTGTTGGACTCACTCAATGACAGAACCTGTCTATGTAGCCACTTTGTACATACCAGGAGACACACACGGCCTCCTGACTCCAGGTTAAACACACACACACACACACACACACACACACACACACACACACACACACACACACACACACACACACACATCATCTGGGAGAGGAAATTCTTCAGGAGTCATGGAAAGAAAAAGACTTGGGGGTTGATATCACCTGTCTCCTGCAACCCATCTCAAGAGGATAACATCAGCGGCATATGCCAGGTTGGCCAACATACGAACGGCATTCAGAAACTTGTGTAAAGAATCATTCAGAACTTTGTATACCACATATGTCAGGCCAATCCTGGAGTATGCGGCCCCAGCATGGAGTCCATATCTAGTCAAGGATAAGACTAAACTGGAAATGGTTCAAAGGTTTGCCACCAGACTAGTGCCTGAGCTGAGAGGTATGAGCTACGAGGAGAGACTACGGGAATTAAACCTCACTTCGCTGGAAGACAGAAGAGTTAGGGGGGACATGATCACCACATTCAAGATTCTGAAGGGAATTGATAGGGTAGTTAAAGACAAGGCTATTTAACACAAGGGGCACACGCACAAGGGGACACAGGTGGAAACTGAGCGCCCAAATGAGCCACAGAGATATTAGAAAGAACTTTTTTTAGTGTCAGAGTGGTTGACAAATGGAATGCATTAGGAAGTGATGTGGTGGAGGCTGACTCCATACACAGTTTCAGGTGTAGATATGATAGAGCCCAATAGGCTCAGGAATCTGTACACCTGTTGATTGACGGTTGAGAGGCGGGACCGAAGAGCCAGAGCCCAACCCCCGCAAGCACAATTAGGTGAGTAAACGCGCACACGCGCGCATACACACAGTCACAAGTGGGTTCAGTTCTTGCACCAGTGATGTTTATTGTCTACATAAATGATCTACCAGTTGGTATACAGAATTATATGAACATGTTTGCTGATGATGCTAAGATAATAGGAAGGATAAGAAACTTAAATGATTGTCATGCCCTTCAAGATGACCTGGACAAAATAAGTATATGGAGCACCACTTGGCAAATGGAATTTAATGTTAATAAATGCCATGTTATGGAATGTGGAATAGGAGAACATAGACCCCACACAACCTATATATTATGTGAGAAATCTTTAAAGAATTCTGATAAAGAGATCTAGGGGTGGTTCTAGATAGAAAACTATCACCTGAGGACCACATAAAGAATATTGTGCAAGGAGCCTATGCTACGCTTCCTAACTTCAGAATTGCTTTTAAATACATGGATGACGATATACTAAAGAAATTGTTCATGACTTTTGTTAGGCCAAAGCTAGAATATGCAGCGGTTGTGTGGTGCCCATATCTTAAGAAGCACATCAGCAAACTGGAAAAGGTGCAAAGACATGCTACTAAGTGGCTCCCAGAACTGAAGGGCAAGAGCTACGAGGAGAGGCTAGAGGCATTAAATATGCCAAAACTAGAAGGCAGAAGAAAAAGAGGTGATATGATCACTACATACAAAATAGTAACAGGAATTGATAAAATCGACAGGGAAGATTTCCTGAGACCTGGAACTTTAAGAACAAGAGGTCATAGATTTAAACTAGCTAAACACAGATGCCGAAGAAATATAAGAAAATTCACTTTCGCAAACAGAGTGGTAGACGGTTGGAACAAGTTAGGGGAGAAGGTGGTGGAGGCCAAGACCGTCAGTAGTTTCAAAGCGTTATATGACAAAGAGTGCTGGGAAGACGGGACACCACGAGCGTAGCTCTCATCCTGTAACTACACTTAGGTAATTACACACACACGCGGGCACACACACAAAGTCAAGACGCTCCAAAGAGCCACAGCTCAACCCCCGCAAGCACAATTAGGTGAGTACACGCACACACACACGCGCGCCCACAAACAGACACACACACACACACACACACACACACACACACACACACACAGACACACACACACACACACACACACACACACACAGTCAAACAAGGCCAAGTCAAGACGCTCAGGGAGAAGCACAATTCTCCGGAGGAAATAATACAAGGAGAGAATTGTCTGAAGGTTTTCTTCTCCTCAACTCCTGGTCCATTACTTCCCCCACGTTAATTTTGGCACAGACATCTTTACGGGCCACCAATAAACACTACCCCACACTCTCTCTCCCGCTGGTGGCTCTCTCTCCCCCTGCCTCTACCTCTCTCTCTGGTCTCAGGTCTCTTTGGTCTCTCGTTCTGGTCACTCTCTGGTTTCTCTCTTGTCTCTCTCGTCTCTCTAGTCTCTCTCTCTCTCTCTCTCTCTCTCTCTGGTCTCTCTCTAGTCTCTCTCTGTCTGGTCTCTGTCTGGTCTCTCTCTGGTCTCTGGTCTCTCTCAAGGTCTCTCTCTGTTCTCTTTCAGGTCTTTCTCAGGTCTTTCTAGTCTCTCTTATGTTCCTTAGGTCTCTATCATGTCTCTCTGGTCTCTCTTAGGTCCCTTAGGTCTCTATCGTGTCTCTCTGGTCTCAGGTCTCTCAGGTCACTCTGGTCTATCTTAACTCTCTCTCAGGTCTCTCTCTGGTTTCTGATGTCTCTCTGGTCTCTCTCAGGTCTCTCTGTCTCAGGTCTCCATCGGTCTCTCTCTGGTCTCTCAGGTCTCTCTCTGGTCTCAGATCTCTCTCAGGTCTCCCTCTGGTCACCACACACCACTACACAGCCCCCCCCCCACTCATCACCGGGGTCCACCAACAACCAATCACCACAACAGATGAGGGGGAGGCGCGCCCCACGCCCACACTGGCGTGTGGGAAGGTACTCACTCGTCGAGTAATTCTGTGTTATCGAAAACAGGATGAGTTAAGCCCCGTCACTAGACCGCTGAACCCGCCCGTCCTCTCCCGTCACCACAACGGACAGAAAATAGCCTACTAAACCACCCGAACCTCATACCTCTCCGGACATAGATGTTTGTGAAGAGCTGTGATTCATACTACATCATATTGTATCCGTTAGGGATTTTGACGTCAAAATGGACAGGATGGACAGGTTGGACGGTCTCTGTCGTGGCCATTACTGTCCATCGCACCAGGAAATAACTCCCTTAAATTAGGGGGTGTCTGTTCCCTCCGCCCTCTCTGTCGTAGACTAAACCAAGAGCAATATATTTTGGTCAATATTTCTTGACATTTCTTAAGGTGTCGGAGGTTCGAGAGGCTGGTGGGGGCCAATGCCAGGATCCTTACGAAACCCGTACATCTTTTAACAATCATGGCGGCTTTATTGGCATTTATCAAATAGTTTTTTGAGCTGCAAACACCACGAGGATGATTATGACAATACTAAACGTAGACTCGGGTCTATTGGATGGCTTGTGTAGACTCGGGTCTATTGGATGACTTGTGTAGACCCGGGTCTATTGGATGGCTTGTGTAGACCCGGGTCTATTGGATGACTGTTGTGTAGACCCGGGTCTATTGGATGACTTGTGTAGACCCGGGTCTATTGGATGACTTGTGTAGACCCGGGTCTATTGGATGGCTTGTGTAGACTCGGGACTTGTGTAGACTCGATGACTGTTGGATGACTGTTGGATGACTGTTGGATGACTGTTGGATGACTGTTGGATGACTGTTGGATGACTGTTGGATGACTGTTGGATGACTGTTGGATGACTGTTGGATGACTGTTGGATGACTGTTGGATGACTGTTGGATGACTGGGAAATGTTCAAACGAGAACATTTCCAAACAATAAATGGATGTTTCAATGATTACATTGTCGGGAAAAAGCAATACAAATTAGTAAGCGTAAACGCAAAAAAATTGAATCAGGCACGCACGCAGGCGCACACAGGCGCAAGCACGCAGGCGCACGCACGCAGGCGCACGCACGCAGGCACACAGGCGCACAAGGTTTTAACACAAGGGGCACACGCACTAGGGGACACAGGTGGAAACTGAGTGCCCAAATGAGCCACAGAGATATTAGAAAGAACTTTTTTAGTGTCAGAGTGGTTGACAAATGGAATGCATTAGGAAGTGATGTGGTGGAGGCTGACTCCATACACAGTTTCAAGTGTAGATATGATAGAGCCCAATAGGCTCAGGAACCTGTACACCTGTTGATTGACGGTTGAGAGGCGGGACCAAAGAGCCAGAGCTCAACCCCCGCAAGCACAACTAGGTGAGTACAACTAGGTGAGTACAGGCGCACGCACCCAGGCGCACGCACGCACATAGGCACGCGCGCACGCACGCAGTCACACAGGCGCACGCAACCAGGCACACAGGCGCACGCACGCAGGCGCACGCTCGCAGGCACACAGGCGCACGCACCCAGGCGCACGCACGCACATAGGCACGCGCGCACGCACGCAGTCACACAGGCGCACGCAACCAGGCACACAGGCGCACGCAACCAGGCACACAGGCGCACGCAACCAGGCACACAGGCGCACGCAACCAGGCACAAAGGCGCACGCAACCAGGCACACAGGCGCACGCACGCACACAGGCACGCACGCACGCACACAGGCACACGCACGCAGGTACCGGACTGACCAACGAGAATCCTGGGTGCAATCCCCGGCCTGGACAGAAACTATCTACGAAGACCTTTTCATCTGATACTCCTGTTCACCTAGTAGTAGACACCAGGATGTTAGATGTTCCACCCGTGCTAAAGTGTTTGTCATTGTCCACCTGTCAATTCTCCTGAGAATTTTGTAGGTGGTTATCATGTCTCCCCTTACTCTTCTGTTTTCCAGGGACGTGAGGTTCAGCTCCTTTAGCCGTCTGTGTGTCAACTGTCAATCAACAGGTGTACAGGTTCCTGAGCCTACTGGGCTCTATCATACTTACACTACACTACACACTGAAACTGTCAGCCACATCACTGCCTAATGCATTCCATTTGTCTACTACTCTTACACTAACAAAAATTCTTTCTAATATCTCTGTGGCTCATTTGAGCACTCAATTTCCATTTGTGTCCCCAAGTGCCAGTCAATCCTGCCTGTCTCCAGCTTATGCATCAGCCTCTTATGCGGTACTGTGTCAAAGGCTTTCCGACAGTCCAAGAAAATGCAGTCCGCCCAGCCTTCTCTTTCTTGCTTAATCTTTGTCACCTGATCGTAGAATTCTATTAAGCCAGTAAGGCAAGATTTACCCTCCCTGAACCCATGTTGATGGGTTGTCACGGAGTCCCTTCTCTCCAGATGTGTTACTAGGTTTTTCTCACAATCTTCTCCATCACCTTGCATGGTATACAAGTTAAGGACACTGGTCTGTAGTTCAGTGCCTCTTGTCTGTCACCCTTTTTGTATATTAGTACTACATTAGCAGTCTTCCATATTTTTGGTAGGTCTCCTGTTTCCAGGGACCTACTATACACTATGGAAAGTGGCAAACAAAGTGCTCCTGCACATTCTTTCAATGCGCATGGTGAGATTCCGTCCGGCCCAACAGCTTTTCTCACGTCCAGATCCAATAGGTACTTCTTGACATCATCTCTTGTAATTTTTAACCCTTCCAAGGTCGCCTGGTTCACAGCCTGGCTCCTAGCGCCGTGACTTGCGGGGGTTGAGCTCTGCTCTTTCGGCCCGCCTCTCAACTGTCAATCAACTGTTACTACTACTTTTGTTTTCTTTCCCCTCCCCCCCCCACACACACACACATGCACACACACACACCAGGAAGCAGCCCGTGACAGCTGACTAACTCCCAGGTACCTATTTACTGCTAGGTAACAGGGGCATCAGGGTGAAAGAAACTCTGCCCTTGTTTCTCGCCGGCGCCGGGAATCGAACCCGGGACCACAGGATCTCGCGTCCAGCGTGCTGTCCAGTCAGCCACCGGCCCCTGTACGTGAATGTGGGTGTGTACTCACCTAGTTGTGCTTGCAGGGGTTGAGCTCTGGCTCTTTGGTCCCGCCTCTCAACTGTCAATCAACAGGTGTACAGGTTCCTGAGCCTATTGGGCTTTATCATATCTACACTTGAAACTGTGTATGGAGTCAGCCTCCACCACATTACTTCCTAATGCATTCCATTTGTCAACCACTCTGACACTAAAAAAGTTCTTTCTAATATCTCTGTGGCTCATTTGGGCGCTCAGTTTTCACCTGTGTCCCCTAGTGCGTGTGCCCCTTGTGTTAAATAGACTATCTTTATCTACCCTATCAATTCCCTTGAGAATCTTGAATGTGGTGATCATGTCCCCCCTAACTCTTCTGTCTTCCAGAGAAGTGAAGTTTAATTCCCGTAGTCTCTCCTCGTAGCTCATACTTCTCAGCTCGGGTACTAGTCTGGTGGCAAACCTTTGAACCTTTTCCAGTTTGGTTTTATCCTTGACTAGATATGGACTCAATGCTGGGGCTGCATACTCCAGGATTGGCCTGACATATGTGGTATACAACGTTCTGAATGATTCCTTACACAAGTTTCTGAATGCCGTTCTTATGTTGGCCAGCCTGGCATATGCCGCTGATGTTATCCTCTTGATATGGGCTGCAGGAGACAGGTCTGCGTGATATCAACCCCCAAGTCTTTTTCTTTCTCTGACTCGAAGTATTTCATCTCCCAGATGGTACCTTGCATCTGGTCTCCTGCTCCCTACACCTATGTCCATTACATTACAATTACTTGGGATAAACTCTAACAACCATTTGTTTGACCATTCCTTCGGCTTGTCTAGGTCTTCTTGAAGCCTCAAGCAGTCCTCCTCTTTTTTTTAATCTTTCTCATAATTTTGGCATCGTCCGCAAACATTGAGAGAAATGAATCTATACCCTCCGGGAGATCATTTACATATATCAGAAACAAGATAGGACCGAGTACAGAGCCCTGTAGGACTCCACTGGTGAATTCACGCCAATCTGAGGTCTCACCCCTTACCGTAACTCTCTGCTTCCTATTGCTCAGGTACTCCCTTATCCACTGGAGCACCTTACCAGCTACACCTGCCTGTCTCTCCAGCTTATGTACCAGCCTCTTATGCAGTACTGTGTCAAAGGCTTTCCGACAATCCAAGAAAATGCAGTCCGCCCAACCTTCTCTTTCTTGCTTAATCTTTGTCACCTGGTCGTAGAATTCTATTAAGTCAGTCAGGCAAGATTTACCCTCCCTGAACCCATGTTGATGGGTTGTCACGAAGTCCCTTCTCTCCAGATGTGCTACCAGGTTTTTTCTCACAATCTTCTCCATCATCTTGCATGGAATACAAGTCAAAGACACTGGCCTGTAGTTCAGTGCCTCTTGCCTGTCGCCCTTTTTGTATATTGGGACCACATTCGCCGTCTTCCATATTTCTGGTAGGTCTCCCGTCTGCAGTGACCTACTATACACTATGGAGAGTGGCAAGCAAAGTGCCGCTGCACACTCTTTCAGTACCCATATCGAGATCCCGTCTGGACCAACAGCCTTTCTAACATCCAGATCCAGCAGGTGTCTCTTGACCTTCTCTCTCGTAATTTCAAACTCTTCCAAGGCCGCCTGGTTTACCTCCCTTTCTCCTAGCACAGTGACCTCACCTTGTTCTATGGTGAAGACCTCCTGGAACCTCTTGTTGAGCTCTTCACACACCTCTCTGTCATTCTCTGTATACCTGTCCTCGCCTGTTTTAAGTTTCAAAACCTGTTCTTTCACTGTTGTTTTCCTTCTGATGTGACTGTGGAGTAGCTTTGGTTCGGTCTTGGCTTTGTTTGCTATATCATTTTCATAACTTTTCTCTGCTTCTCTTCTCACCCTGAGATACTCATTCCTGGTTCTCTGGTATCTCTCTCTGCTTTCTGGTGTTCTGTTATTCCGGAAGTTCCTCCACGCCCTTTTGTTCAGTTTCTTTGCTTCCATACATGCCCTATTATACCATGGATTCTTCTGTTGCTTCTCGGATTTTTCCCTTTGGGCCGGGATGAACCTGTTTACTGCCTCCTGACACTTTTGGGTAACATAGTCCATCATACCCTGTACAGACTTATCTCTGAAGTCTGTGTCCCAAGGTTTTTCACTTAGGAAACTTCTATCCTAATTCCCCNACACACACACACACACACACAGTGAAGTTAGGGAAGTTAAGTTGGAAGCCCCCTTGGGAATGAGTGATCATAGTGTATTGAGCTTTGAGTACCTGGTTGAGCTAGGAATTATCACCCCAAAAAAGAACTGGGAACCAAAGGGCTGGCGTACGAAAGGGAAACTATGAGGAGATGAATAAATTCCTATGGGATATACATTGGGACACAGAACTCGGAACCAAGTCCGTACAAGACATGATGGACTATGTCACCCAAAAATGTCAGGAGGCTGTAAGCAGGTTTGTCCCAGCCCAACAGGAAAAAACAGAGAAGCAAAGGAAGAATCCGTGGTTTAATAGGGAATGTATGAAAGCAAAGGAGCTGAACAAAAGGGCATGGAGGAACTTCCGTAATAACAGAACACCAGAAAGTAGAGAGAGATACCAGAGAACCAGGAACGAGTATGTCAGTGTGAGAAGAGCAGCTGAGAAAAGGTATGAAAATGATATAGCTAACAAAGCCAAGACTGAACCAAAGCTACTACACAGTCACATCAGGAGGAAGACAACAGTGAAGGAACAGGTGATTAAACTTAGGGTGGGCGAGGACAGGTACACAGAGAATGACAAAGAGGTGTGTGAAGAACTCAACAAAAGGTTCCAGGAGGTCTTTACAATAGAACAGGGAGATATCACGGCGCTGGGAGAGGTGGCAGCAAACCAGGTGACCTTGGATAGGTTCGAAATTACAAGAGATGAGGTCAAAAAGCACCTATTGGAGCTGGATGTGAGAAAAGCTGTTGGGCCGGATGGAATCTCGCCATGGGTATTGAAAGAGTGTGCAGGAGCACTTTGCTTACCACTCTCCATAGTGTATAGTAAGTCACTGGAAACGGGGGACCTACCAGAAATATGGAAGACTGCTAATGTAGTACCAATATACAAAAAGGGTGACAGACAAGAGGCACTGAACTACAGGCCAGTGTCCTTAACTTGTATACCATGCAAGGTGATGGAGAAGATTGTGAGAAAAAACCTAGTAACACATCTGGAGAGAAGAGACTTCGTGACAACCCATCAACATGGGTTCAGGGAGGGTAAATCTTGCCTTACAGGCTTGATAGAATTCTACGATCAGGTGACAAGAATTAAGCAAGAAAGAGAAGGGTGGGCGGACTGCATTTTTTTGGACTGTCGGAAAGCCTTTGACACAGTACCCCATAAAAGGTTGATGCATAAGCTGGAGAAACAGGCAGGAGTAACAGGTAGGGCGCTCCAGTGGATAAGGGAGTACCTAAGCAATAGGAAGCAGAGAGTTACAGTGAGGGGTGAGACCTCAGACTGGCGTGAAGTCACCAGTGGAGTCCCACAGGGCTCTGTACTTGGACCTATCCTGTTTCTGATATACGTAAATGATCTCCCAGAGGGTATAGACTCATTCCTCTCAATGTTTGCTGACGACGCCAAAATTATGAGAAGGATTAAGACAGAGGAGGACAGCTTGAGACTTCAAGAAGACCTGGACAAGCTGCAGGAATGGTCGAACAAATGGCTGTTAGAGTTTAACCCAAGCAAATGTAATGTAATGAAGATAGGGGTAGGAAGCAGGAGACCAGATACAAGGTATCATTTGGGAGATGAAATACTTCAAGAGTCAGAGAGAGAGAAAGACCTGGGGGTTGATATCACGCCAGACCTGTCCCCTGAAGCTCATATCAAGAGGATAACATCAGCAGCATATGCCAGGTTGGCTAACATAAGAACGGCCTTTAGAAACTTGTGTAAGGAATCTTTCAGAACATTATATACCACATATGTCAGACCAATCCTGGAGTATGCGGCTCCAGCATGGAGTCCCTATCTAGTCAAGCATAAGACTAAACTGGAAAAGGTTCAAAGGTTTGCCACCAGACTAGTACCCGAGCTGAGAGGTATGAGCTACGAGGAGCGACTGCAGGAATTAAACCTCACTTCGTTGGAAGACAGAAGAGTTAGGGGGGACATGATCACCACATTCAAGATTCTCAGGGGAATCGACAGGGTTGATAGAGACAGGCTGTTTAACACAAGGGGCACACGCACTAGGGGACACAGGTGGAAACTGAGTGCCCAAATGAGCCACAGAGATATTAGAAAGAACTTTTTTAGTGTCAGAGTGGTTGCCAAATGGAATGCATTAGGAAGTGATGTGGTGGAGGCTGACTCCATACACAGTTTCAAGTGTAGATATGATAGAGCCCATTAGGCTCAGGAACCTGTACACCAGTTGATTGACGGTTGAGAGGTGGGACCAAAGAGCCAGAGCTCTACCTCCACAAACACAACTAGGTGAGCACAGACACACACATACATAGGAAGCAGCCCGTAACAGCTGTCTAACTTCCAGGTACCTATTTACTGTTAGGTAACAGGAGCATCAGGGTGAAAGTAATTCTGCCCATTTTTGTTTCTCGGCGGCGCCGGGAATCGAATCCGGGCCACAGGATTACGTGTCCAGCGATCTAACCATACAGCCACCGGCGCCCTATGTGTAATTACCTAAGTGTAGTTACAGGATGAGAGCTACGCTCGTGGTGTCCCGTCTTCCCAGCACTCTTTGTCATATAACGCTTTGAAACTACTGACGGTCTTGACCTCCACCACCTTCTCCCCTAACTTGTTCCAACCGTCTACCACTCTGTTTGCGAAAGTGAATTTTCTTATATTTCGTCGGCATCTGTGTTTAGCTAGTTTATATCTATGACCTTTTGTTCTTGAAGTTCCAGGTCTCGGGAAATCTTCCCTGTCGATTTTATCAATTCCTGTTACTATTTTGTATGTAGTGATCATATCACCTCTTTTTCTTGTCTTCTAGTTTTGACATATTTAATGCCTCTAACCTCTCCTCGTAGCTCTTGCCCTTCAGTTCTGGGAGCCACTTAGTACCATGTCTTTGCACCTTTTCCAGTTTGTTGATGTGCTTCTTAAGATATGGGCACCACACAACCGCTGCATATTCTAGCTTTGGCCTAACAAAAGTCGTGAACAATTTCTTTAGTATATCGCCATCCATGTATTTAAAAGCAATTCTGAAGTTAGAAAGCGTAGCATAGGCTCCTCGCACAATATTCTTTGCGTGGTCCTCAGGTGATAGTTTTCTATCTAGAACCATCCCTAGATCTCTTTCTTTATCAGAATTCTTTAAAGATTTCTCACATAATATATAGGTTGTGTGGGGTCTATGTTCTCCTATTCCACATTCCATAACATGGCATTTATTAACATTAAATTCCATTTGCCAAGTGGTGCTCCATATACTTATTTTGTCAAAGGTCTTCTTGAAGGGCATGGCAATCATCTAAGTTTCTTATCCTTCCTATTATCTTAGCATCATCAGCAAACATGTTCATATAATTCTGTGTACCAACTGGTAGATCATTTATGTAGACAATAAACATCACTGGTGCAAGAACTGAACCCTGTGGTACTCCACTTGTGACATTTCTCCAGTCCGATACATTGCCTCTGATTACTGCCCTCATTTTTCTATCAGTCAAATTTTTTCATCCATGTTAGAAGCTTACCTGTCACCCTTGCAATATTTTCCAGTTTTCAGAACAACCTCTTATGTGGAACTCTGTCGAAAGCCTTTTTTAGGTCCAGATAGATGCAGTCAACCCAACCATCTCTTTCCTGTAATATCTCTGTGGCTCGATCATAGAAACTGTGTAAATTCGATACACAGGATCTTCCAGATCGAAAACCATTCTGTCTGTCTGATATTATATAATTTCTCTCCAGGTGTTCTACCCATTTAGTTTTGATTAGTTTTTCCAATACTTTTACTATTACACTTGTCAGTGATACAGGTCTATAATTGAGGGGGTCTTCCCTGCTGCCACTTTTGTTGATTGGAACTATGTTAGCCTGTTTCCACACATCTGCTACGATTCCTGTACACAGGGATGCCTGAAAGATCAGGTGAAGTGGAATGCTAAGCTCAGGTGCACATTCTCTCAGAACCCATGGTGAAACTCCATCTGGACCAGCTGCTTTGTTCTTACTGAGCTCCTTTAGCATATTTTCCACTTCATCTCTAGACACCTCTATCCGCTCTATGTTGTTCTCTGGAATTCTTATTGTGTCTGGTTCTCTGAAGATTTCATTTTGTACAAACACACTTTGGAACTTTTCGTTTAATGTTTCACACATTTCCTTTTCATTTTCCTTGAATCTATTTCCCATTTTCCACCTCTGGATATTATCCTTTACCTGCAATTTGTTGTTTATGAATTTGTAGAATAGGCCTGGTTCTGTTTTACATTTATCCGCTATCCCTTTTTCAAAATTTCTTTCTGCCTCTCTCCTCACTGCTGTGTAGTTGTTTCTCGCATCTTTGTATCGCTGGTATGTTTGGGGGTTTGGCCTCTTCCTATACTGATTCCATTTTTGTGTCTTTTGGTCTCTGGCCTTGTCACAATTTCTGTTGAACCAATCCTGTTTTCTGGCCCTGCATCTCTGTTTTGGTATGAATGTTTGTGTGCCTTCCTCGTATATTTTGCAAAATTTGGCATACATTTCATTTACTTCCCTGCCTAGCAACAAGTCTGTCCAATTACACTCATTAAAAAAATTTCGAAGTTCCCCATAGTGACCTCTCCTTAAATCGAGTTTATCAGCTGTTTCAATGTCCCCATTTTCTTCTAGATGATATCTTAAAGCATAATCAATGTCTAACAGGACGTGATCACTCTTTCCCAAGGGAGGAAGGTACTGGATGTCAAATATCTCTTCTTCTTTCCTGGTGAATACTAGATCCAGTACTGACGGAACATCTCCTTCCCTTATTCTTGTGGCCTGCTTGATGTGTTGATACAAGAATGTCTCCAGAATGAGGTTCACAAATCTGCATGTCCAAAAGTCCTCTGTTCTTGCTTCATTGGCCTCCCAGTTTATTGCTTTAAAGTTGAAGTCCCCAGTATCAACAGTCGTGATTTATCTTTATCTGCTTGTACAATAATATCTCTCATGACCATTATGAGGCCCTCTCGTTTGTCATCCAGTTCTTCCTTTGTCCAGGTGTTGCTTGCTGGTGGGCTGTAGGCATTTAAAATTATCAGCTTATCATCCTGATTCCAGATCTGCAATGCCATTATGTCAATATCTCGAGGGTTTCAAATATTAACTCTCTTACCTTCAGGTGTTTTTTCACCAGTACAGCCACTCCTCCCTTCCTAGTTTTCCTGTCACGTCTCCAAACGAATAGCCTCTTGGGAATATGACTTCATTATATATTTCCTNATAACAGGGGCAACGCACTCATTGTAACAATGCAACGCACTCATTGTAACAGGGGCAACGCACTCATTGTAACAAGCAACGCACTCATTGTAACAGAGCAACGCACTCATTGTAACAGGGGCAACGCACTCATTGTAAAGGGGCAACGCACTCATTATAACAGCAACGCACTCATTATAACAGCAACGCACTCATTATAACAGGGTTAACGCATCATTATAACAGGGGCAACGCACTCATTGTAACACTGCAACGCACTCATTATAACAGGGACAACGAACTCATTGTAACAGAGCAACGCACTCATTGTAACACTGCAACGCACTCATTGTAACAGCAACGCACTCATTGTAACAGAGCAACGCACTCATATAACAGGGACAACGCACTCATTATAACAGAGAAACACACTCATTGTAACAGGGGCAACAAACTCATTATAACAGGGGCAACACACTCATTGTAACGGACAACGCACTCATTATAACAGCGGCAACGCACTCATTATAACAGGGACAACGCACTTATTATAACAGAGCAACGCACTCATTATAACAGGGCAACGCACTCATTATAACAAGGACAACGAACTCATTATAACAGGAGCACACACTCATTATAACAGGGCAACGCACTCATTATAACAGAGCAACGCACTCATTATAACAGGAGCAACGCACTCATTATAACAGAGCAACGCACTCATTATAAAGAGACAACGCACTCATTATAACAGGAGCAACGCACTCATTATAACAGGAGCAACGCACTCATTATAACAGGAGCAACGCACTCATTATAACAGGAGCAACGCACTCATAACAGAGCAACGCACTCATTATAACAGAGCAACGCACTCATTATAACAGGGCAACGCACTCATTATAACAGAGCAACGCACTCATTATAACAGGGCAACGCACTCATTATAACAGGGACAACGCACTCATTATAACAGGAGCAACACACTCATTATAACAGGGCAACGCACTCATTATAACAGGGCAACGCACTCATTATAACAGGAGCAACGCACTCATTATAACAGGAGCAACGCACTCATTATAACAGGGACAACGCACTCATTTTAAGGGAGGCAACGCATCATTATAACAGGCAGCACGCACTCATTATAACAGAGCAACGCACTCATTATAATAGGGGCAACGCACATTATAACAGAGCAACGCACTCATTATAACAGGGGCAACGCACTCATTATAACAGAGCAACGCACTCATTATAACAGGGAACAACGCACTCATTATAACAGGAGCAACGCACTCATTATAACAGAGCAACGCACTCATTATAACAGGAGCAACGCACTCATTATAACAGGGGCAACACACTCATTATAACAGGGGCAACGCACTCATTATAACAGGGCAACGCACTCATTATAACAAAGCAACGCACTCATTATAACAGGGACAACACACTCATTATAACAGGGGCAACACACTCATTATAACAGGGGCAAAGCACTCATTATAACAGGGGCAACACACTCATTATAACAGGGGCAACGCACTCATTATAACAGGGGCAACGCACTCATTATAACAGGGGCAACGCACTCATTATAACAGGGGCAACGCACTCATTATAACAGGGCAACGCACTCATTATAACAAAGCAACGCACTCATTATAACAAAGCAACGCACTCATTATAACAGGGACAACGTACTCATTATAACAGCAGCGACTCTGACACAGCCATATCAGAGGAAACAGTGACATTATACCATGCACAACAATGACACGTTCATTATAACATATTGAGGGCTCCCACTAGGTGGCAACCCTCCCCAGGATATACAAGCCCACAACAGCTGACTAACTCCCGGATGCCTTTATATACTGCTAGGTGAACAGATGCATCAGGTGAAATGAAGCGTGCCCAACCACTTCCGTCACTAGCTCCATGTGTGTCTTGTCTCTCTCAAGGTTTCAACTCAACTGACGTTGCTGAGGATCTGCTTCACCTCTTTATTTTCCTCCTTAACCACACCCCAGGACCCCCAGAAGACCCCAGAGGACCCCAGGAGATCCCAGAGGACCCCAGAAGACCCCAGAGGACCCCAAGGGATCCCAGAGGACCCCAGGGGACCCCAGAGGACCCCCAGCTAGAGGACACCCAGAGGACCCGAGGGTACCCTCAGAGAACAGCAGGGGACCGTCAGATTACCCCCAGAGGACCCCAGGAGTACTGGGTACTGGGTACTAGGTGCTGGGTACTGGGTGCTGGGTACTAGGTGCTAGGTACTGGGTGCTAGGTACTGAGTACTGGGAACTAGGTACTAGATGCTAGGTATGGGTACTGGGTACTAGGTGCTAGGTGCTAGGTACTGGGTGCTAGGTACTGGGTACTGGGTGCTAGATGCTAGGTACTGGGTACTGGGTACTAGGTGCTAGGTACTGGGTACTGGGTACTAGATGCTAGGTACTGGGTACTGGGTGCTAGATGCTAGGTACTGGGTACTGGGTACTAGGTGCTAGGTACTGGGTACTGGGTACTAGATGCTAGGTACTGGGTACTAGGTGCTAGGTACTGGGTACTGGGTGCTAGGTACTGGGTACTGGGTACTAGGTGCTCGGTACTGGGTACTGGGTACTAGATGCTAGGTACTGGGTACTGGGTACTAGATGCTAGGTACTGGGTACTGGGTACTAGATGCTAGGTACTGGGTACTAGGTGCTGGGTACTGGGTACTAGATGCTAGGTACTGGGTACTGGGTGCTAGATGCTAGGTACTGGGTACTAGGTGCTAGGTACTGGGTACTGGGTACTAGATGCTAGGTACTGGGTACTGGGTACTAGATGCTAGGTACTGGGTACTGGGTAATAGGTGCTACGTACTGGGTACTGGGTACTGGGTGCTAGGTACTGGGTACTAGACGCTAGGTACTGTGTACTAGGTGCTAGGTACTGGGTAATAGGTGCTGGGTACTGGGTACTAGATGCTAGGTGCTGGGTACTGGGTGCTAGGTACTGGGTACTGGGTGCTAGGTACTGGGTACTAGATGCTAGGTGCAGGGTACTAGTTGCTGGGTACTGGGTAATAGATGCTAGGTACTGGGTACTAGGTCCTGGGTACTGGGTACTAGATGCTAGGTACTGGGTACTAGGTGCTGGGTACTAGATGCTAGGTACTGGGTACTAGGTGCTGGGTACTGGGTGCTGGGTACTAGGTGCTGGGTACTGGGTACTAGATGCTAGGTACTGGGTACTAGATGCTAGGTACTGGGTACTAGATGCTAGGTACTGGGTACTAGATGCTAGGTACTGGGTGCTAGGTACTGGGTACTGGGTGCTAGGTACTGGGTACTAGATGCTAGGTGCAGGGTACTAGTTGCTGGGTACTGGGTACTAGATGCTAGGTACTGGGTACTAGGTCCTGGGTACTGGGTACTAGATGCTAGGTACTGGTTACTAGGTGCTGGGTACTAGATGCTAGGTACTGGGTACTAGGTGCTGGGTACTGGGTGCTGGGTACTAGGTGCTGGGTACTAGGTGCTGGGTACTGGGTACTAGATGCTAGGTACTAGGTACTAGATGCTAGGTACTGGGTACTAGATGCTAGGTACTGGGTACTAGATGCTAGGTACTGGGTGCTAGGTACTGGGTACTAGGTACTGGGTACTGGGTACTACATGCTAGGTACTGGGTACTAGGTGCTAGGTACTGGGTACTAGGTGCTGGGTACTGGATACTATATGCTAGGTACTGGGTACTAGGTGCTGGGTACTGGGTGCTGGGTACTGGGTACTAGATGCTGGGTACTGGGTGCTAGGTACTAGGTGCTGGGTACTGGGTGCTAGATGCTAGGTTCTGGGTACTAGATGCTAGGTACTGGGTGCTGGGTACTAGGTGCTAGGTACTGGGTACTAGATGCTAGGTACTGGGTACTAGATGCTAGGTACTGGGTACTAGATGCTAGGTACTGGTACTAGATGCTAGGTACTGGGTACTAGGTGCTAGGTACTGGGTACTAGATGCTAGGTACTGGGTATTAGGTGCTAGGTCCTGGGTACTGGGTACAAGGTGCTAGGTACTGGGTACTAGGTGCTAGGTACTGGGTACTAGATGCTAGGAACTGGGTGCTAGGTACTGGGTGCTGGGTACTGGGTGCTAGGTACTGAGTGCTAGGTACTGGGTGCTGGGTATTGGGTACTAGGTGCTAGGTACTGGGTACTACGTGCTAGGTACTGGGTACTGGGTACTAGGTGCTAGGTACTGGGTACTAGATGTTAGGTACTGGGTACTAGCTGCTGGGCACTGGGTACTGGGTACTACGTGCTAGGTACTGGGTACTGGGTACTAGGTGCTAGGTACTGGGTACTAGATGTTAGGTACTGGGTACTTGGTGTTGGGTACTGGGTACTAGGTGCTGGGTACTGGGTGCTAGGTACTGGGTACTAGGTGCTGGGTAGTAGATGCTAGGTACTGGGTTCTGGGTACTGGGTGCTGGGTACTAGGTGCTGGGTACTAGGTGCTGGGTGCTGGGTACTGGGTGCTGGGTACTGGGTACTGGGTACTAGGTGCTGGGTACTGGCTACTAGATGCTAAGTACTGGGTACTAGATGATAGATACTGGGTGCTAGGTACTGGGTACTAGATGCTAGGTACTGGGTACTGGGTACTAGGTGCTGGGTACTAGATGCTAGGTACTGGGATCTAGGTACTGGGTGCTCGGTACTAGGTGCTGGGTACTGGGTACTAGTTGCTGGGTACTAGATGCTGGGTACTGGGTGCTGGGTACTGGGTACTGGGTACTAGGTGCTGGGTACTGGGTACTAGATGCTAGGTACTGGGTACTAGATGCTAGGTGCTGGGTGCTGTGTGCTGGGTACTGGGTGCTAGGTACTGGGTGCTAGGTACTGGGTGCTAGGTACTGGGTACTAGGTACAGGGTGCTAGGTACTAGGTGCTAGGTACTGGGTACTGGGTACTGGGTGCTAGGTACTAGATGCTAGGTACTGGGTACTAGGTGCTAGGTACTGGGTACTAGGTGCTGGGTACTGGGTACTAGATGCTAGGTACTGGGTACTGCGTACTAGGTGCTGGGTACTAGATGCTAGGTACTGGGTACTAGATGCTAGGTACTGGGTACTAGGTACTGGGTGCTAGGTACTGGGTACTAGGTGCTAGGTACTGGGAACTGGGTACTAGATGCTAGGTACTCGGTAGTAGGTACTGTAACGCAGTGGTGCACTGTACCCCAGCAGTGCACTGTACCGCAGCAGAAGGGTCACGCCGGGAAGGTACCCGCGGTACTGTGCCTATTATTATGATGTTGATGATGTCGGTCAGTTATCCGTCTTTCCTTTCGGACAACCAACCCAAAATTCCGTAGAGTGCTTATTTTGACCCGGAGAACACATATGTATGTCTCTGCAGGTAATCCAGCCTACGGTTGTAACTCTATACTTCAGTGTAAATACTCCTTGGCACAAAAATGGTAATCAATGACCCACATTTCACTTCCTTCCTCTCAACTCCTTCCCCAGAACAAACCCGCAACCCATCCATATGCCAATAAAAAATGTTCCTCTACAAACACATAACTGAAATGAATCACACAATAAATGTTTCACTTGACATTTCCATGCTTCCCGAATGTCGTGAGTGTGGACTCCCCCGTTTGGGCTGGTCCATGTTCAACCTTGCTGGCAGGCGGCTCCTCACTCTGGGAGCTGTCCTCCGCCGCCAGCCGGTCAGTTGGCTCCAGGCGATCGACGGGAGAGGACATGCTGCTTGTCCCTCCAGCTGTCTCTCTCATCTCTGTCCTCTTATTTAGGCTTTCTGCCTTATCAAAACATGCCTAACATATTTATAAACATCAGCTACGGTCGCTGGGCACACGACCAACTATAGGTAATCACTATTAACTGGTTAAAATTGTGCTTACCACAAAATGTCTCTTGCAGGGCGCTCTCTCTCGATGGCGCCTGACCGGGGCGCTCGCACTGCTGTCCACTAAATGTCTCAGGACGGCTGCACAACTCTTCCTGCCGTCCAGGACTTGAGACCACATGTTCCCAGCTTGAGTCCACAGCTGAAACGTCTGCACACTTCCTCTTGAAGGTATATCAACTAGGGGGGGTTCTTCTCTATCAGGAGCTCAACAGAACGCAACTTCCCCTCACGATGTCTGGTGCTCAAGTGAGCTCAACGTCCTCAGAAGCGAGCCTCACACCTCCAGCAAACTCTCCACATCTCATGTCAAGTCATTAACTCATATTCTTGATCACTGCCCATACTCTTAAACTATTTATCAAATCTAACCAATAATTTTACGTATGTATCTCCATGTCTATATTTCTTTAGGTCAGGTCTTGCAGAGTAACTCTCAGGGGAGACTCGTTTTTCAGCTACCTGGGATCATAACACTACACAAGTCCCCCGGCCGACCCCCTACACAAAAGTCCTCCCACCCTACACAAGAGTCAGCACCTGTAAGATTACTCCTCCACACACAAGTCTCTACACAACCCAACACCAACTCCCTCCCCCACTCTCCTTAAAGTCGGCCAGATCCTCAGTGGTGGGCCCCCTCCTACACCAGTGGTGGGCCCTCCTCCTACACCAGTGGTGGGCCCCCCTCCTACACCAGTGGTGGGCCCCCCTCCTACACCAGTGGTGGGCCCTCCTCCTACACCAGTGGTGGGCCCCCCTCCTACACCAGTGGTGGGCCCTCCTGCTACACCAGTGGTGGTCCCTCCTGCTACACTGTGGCTCCTTCACCAGTGGTGGTCCCTCCTGCTACACTGTGGCTCCTACACCAGTGGTGGTCCCTCCTCCTACACTGTGGCTCCTACACCAGTGGTGGTCCCTCCTGCTACACTGTTCCTCCTACACCAGTGGTGGTCCCCCCTGCTACACTGTGGCTCCTACACCAGTGGTGGTCCCTCCTGCTACACTGTGGCTCCTACACCAGTGGTGGTCCCTCCTGCTACACTGTGGCTCCTTCACCAGTGGTGGTCCCTCCTGCTACACTGTGGCTCCTACACCAGTGGTGGTCCCTCCTGCTACACTGTGGCTCCTACACCAGTGGTGGTCCCTCCTGCTACACTGTGGCTCCTTCACCAGTGGTGGTCCCTCCTCCTACACTGTGGCTCCTTCACCAGTGGTGGTCCCTCCTCCTACACTGTGGCTCCTACACCAGTGGTGGTCCCTCCTCCTACACTGTGGCTCCTACACCAGTGGTGGTCCCCCTGCTACACTGTGGCTCCTACACCAGTGGTGGTCCCTCCTGCTACACTGTGGCTCCTTCACCAGTGGTGGTCCCTCCTGCTACACTGTGGCTCCTTCACCAGTGGTGGTCCCTCCTGCTACACTGTGGCTCCTTCACCAGTGGTGGTCCCTCCTCCTACACTGTGGCTCCTACACCAGTGGTGGTCCCTCCTCCTACACTGTGGCTCCTACACCAGTGGTGGTCCCTCCTGCTACACTGTGGCTCCTACACCAGTGGTGGTCCCTCCTGCTACACTGTGGCTCCTACACCAGTGGTGGTCCCCCCTGCTACACTGTGGCTCCTACACCAGTGGTGGTCCCTCCTCCTACACTGTGGCTCCTTCACCAGTGGTGGTCCCTCCTGCTACACTGTGGCTCCTACACCAGTGGTGGTCCCTCCTGCTACACTGTGGCTCCTACACCAGTGGTGGTCCCTCCTGCTACACTGTGGCTCCTTCACCAGTGGTGGTCCCTCCTGCTACACTGTGGCTCCTACACCAGTGGTGGTCCCTCCTGCTACACTGTGGCTCCTACACCAGTGGTGGTCCCTCCTGCTACACTGTGGCTCCTTCACCAGTGGTGGTCCCTCCTCCTACACTGTGGCTCCTTCACCAGTGGTGGTCCCTCCTCCTACACTGTGGCTCCTACACCAGTGGTGGTCCCCCCTGCTACACTGTGGCTCCTACACCAGTGGTGGTCCCTCCTGCTACACTGTGGCTCCTTCACCAGTGGTGGTCCCTCCTGCTACACTGTGGCTCCTACACCAGTGGTGGTCCCTCCTGCTACACTGTGGCTCCTACACCAGTGGTGGTCCCCCCTGCTACACTGTGGCTCCTACACCAGTGGTGGTCCCCCCTGCTACACTGTGGCTCCTACACCAGTGGTGGTCCCCCTGCTACACTGTGGCTCCTACACCAGTGGTGGTCCCCCCTGCTACACTGTGGCTCCTACACCAGTGGTGGTCCTCCTGCTACACTGTGGCTCCTACACCAGTGGTGGTCCCCCCTGCTACACTGTGGCTCCTACACCAGTGGTGGTCCCTCCTGCTACACTGTGGCTCCTACACCAGTGGTGGTCCCCCCTGCTACACTGGCTCCTACACCAGTGGTGGTCCCCCTGCTACACTGTGGCTCCTACACCAGTGGTGGTCCCTCCTGCTACACTGTGGCTCCTACACCAGTGGTGGTCCCCCTGCTACACTGTGGCTCCTACACCAGTGGTGGTCCCCCTGCTACACTGTGGCTCCTACACCAGTGGTGGTCCCTCCTGCTACACTGTGCCTCCTACACCAGTGGTGGTCCCTCCTGCTACACTGTGGCTCCTTCACCAGTGGTGGTCCCTCCTGCTACACTGTGGCTCCTACACCAGTGGTGGTCCCCCTGCTACACTGTGGCTCCTACACCAGTGGTGGTCCCCCTGCTACACTGTGGCTCCTACACCAGTGGTGGTCCCCCCTGCTACACTGTGGCTCCTACACCAGTGGTGGTCCCCCCTGCTACACTGTGGCTCCTACACCAGTGGTGGTCCCCCCTGCTACACTGTGGCTCCTACACCAGTGGTGGTCCCCCTGCTACACTGTGGCTCCTACACCAGTGGTGGTCCCCCTGCTACACTGTGGCTCCTACACCAGTGGTGGTCCCCCTGCTACACTGTGGCTCCTACACCAGTGGTGGTCCCCCTGCTACACTGTGGCTCCTACACCAGTGGTGGTCCCCCCTGCTACACTGTGGCTCCTACACCAGTGGTGGTCCCCCCTGCTACACTGTGGCTCCTACACCAGTGGTGGTCCCCCCTGCTACACTGTGGCTCCTACACCAGTGGTGGTCCCTCCTGCTACACTGTGGCTCCTACACCAGTGGTGGTCCCCCTGCTACACTGTGGCTCCTACACCAGTGGTGGTCCCTCCTGCTACACTGTGGCTCCTTCACCAGTGGTGGTCCCTCCTGCTACACTGTGGCTCCTACACCAGTGGTGGTCCCTCCTGCTACACTGTGGCTCCTACACCAGTGGTGGTCCCCCCTGCTACACTGTGGCTCCTACACCAGTGGTGGTCCCTCCTGCTACACTGTGGCTCCTACACCAGTGGTGGTCCCTCCTGCTACACTGTGGCTCCTACACCAGTGGTGGTCCCCCTGCTACACTGTGGCTCCTACACCAGTGGTGGTCCCTCCTGCTACACTGTGGCTCCTACACCAGTGGTGGTCCCTCCTGCTACACTGTGGCTCCTACACCAGTGGTGGTCCCTCCTGCTACACTGTGCCTCCTACACCAGTGGTGGTCCCCCCTGCTACACTGTGGCTCCTACACCAGTGGTGGTCCCTCCTGCTACACTGTGGCTCCTACACCAGTGGTGGTCCCTCCTGCTACACTGTGGCTCCTACACCAGTGGTGGTCCCCCTGCTACACTGTGCCTCCTACACCAGTGGTGGTCCCTCCTGCTACACTGTGGCTCCTACACCAGTGGTGGTCCCCCTGCTACACTGTGGCTCCTACACCAGTGGTGGTCCCCCCTGCTACACTGTGGCTCCTTCACCAGTGGTGGTCCCCCCTGCTACACTGTGGCTCCTACACCAGTGGTGGTCCCTCCTGCTACACTGTGGCTCCTACACCAGTGGTGGTCCCCCCTGCTACACTGTGGCTCCTACACCAGTGGTGGTCCCTCCTGCTACACTGTGGCTCCTACACCAGTGGTGGTCCCTCCTGCTACACTGTGCTCCTACACCAGTGGTGGTCCCCCCTGCTACACTGTGGCTCCTTCACCAGTGGTGGTCCCTCCTGCTACACTGTGGCTCCTACACCAGTGGTGGTCCCCCTGCTACACTGTGGCTCCTACACCAGTGGTGGTCCCTCCTGCTACACTGTGGCTCCTACACCAGTGGTGGCCCCCCTGCTACACTGTGGCTCCTTCACCAGTGGTGGTCCCTCCTGCTACACTGTGGCTCCTACACCAGTGGTGGTCCCCCTGCTACACTGTGGCTCCTACACCAGTGGTGGCCCCCCTGCTACACTGTGGCTCCTACACCAGTGGTGGTCCCTCCTGCTACACTGTGGCTCCTACACCAGTGGTGGTCCCCCCTGCTACACTGTGGCTCCTTCACCAGTGGTGGTCCCTCCTGCTACACTGTGGCTCCTTCACCAGTGGTGGCCCCCCTGCTACACTGTGGCTCCTTCACCAGTGGTGGTCCCTCCTGCTACACTGTGGCTCCTTCACCAGTGGTGGTCCCTCCTGCTACACTGTGGCTCCTACACCAGTGGTGGTCCCTCCTGCTACACTGTGGCTCCTACACCAGTGGTGGTCCCTCCTACACTGTGGCTCCTACACCAGTGGTGGTCCCCCCTGCTACACTGTGGCTCCTTCACCAGTGGTGGTCCCCCTGCTACACTGTGGCTCCTACACCAGTGGTGGTCCCCCTGCTACACTGTGGCTCCTTCACCAGTGGTGGTCCCTCCTGCTACACTGTGGCTCCTACACCAGTGGTGGTCCCTCCTGCTACACTGTGCCTCCTACACCAGTGGTGGTCCCCCCTGCTACACTGTGGCTCCTACACCAGTGGTGGTCCCTCCTGCTACACTGTGCCTCCTTCACCAGTGGTGGTCCCTCCTGCTACACTGTGGCTCCTACACCAGTGGTGGTCCCTCCTGCTACACTGTGGCTCCTACACCAGTGGTGGTCCCTCCTGCTACACTGTGGCTCCTACACCAGTGGTGGTCCCCCTGCTACACTGTGGCTCCTACACCAGTGGTGGTCCCTCCTGCTACACTGTGGCTCCTACACCAGTGGTGGCCCCCCTGCTACACTGTGGCTCCTACACCAGTGGTGGTCCCCCTGCTACACTGTGGCTCCTCACCAGTGGTGGTCCCTCCTGCTACACTGTGGCTCCTACACCAGTGGTGGTCCCCCTGCTACACTGTGCTCCTACACCAGTGGTGGTCCCCCCTGCTACACTGTGGCTCCTTCACCAGTGGTGGTCCTCCCTCCTACACTGTGGCTCCTACACCAGTGGTGGTCCCTCCTGCTACACTGTGGCTCCTACACCAGTGGTGGTCCCCCCTGCTACACTGTGCTCCTACACCAGTGGTGGTCCCTCTGCTACACTGTGGCTCCTTCACCAGTGGTGGTCCCTCCTGCTACACTGTGGCTCCTACACCAGTGGTGGTCCCTCCTGCTACACTGTGGCTCCTACACCAGTGGTGGTCCCTCCTGCTACACTGTGGCTCCTTCACCAGTGGTGGTCCCTCCTGCTACACTGTGGCTCCTACACCAGTGGTGGTCCCCCCTGCTACACTGTGCCTCCTACACCAGTGGTGGTCCCTCCTGCTACACTGTGGCTCCTACACCAGTGGTGGTCCCTCCTGCTACACTGTGGCTCCTACACCAGTGGTGGTCCCCCCTGCTACACTGTGGCTCCTACACCAGTGGTGGTCCCCCCTGCTACACTGTGGCTCCTACACCAGTGGTGGTCCCTCCTGCTACACTGTGGCTCCTACACCAGTGGTGGTCCCCCCTGCTACACTGTGGCTCCTACACCAGTGGTGGTCCCCCTGCTACACTGTGGCTCCTTCACCAGTGGTGGTCCCTCCTGCTACACTGTGGCTCCTACACCAGTGGTGGTCCCCCCTGCTACACTGTGCCTCCTACACCAGTGGTGGTCCCCCTGCTACACTGTGGCTCCTCACCAGTGTGGTCCCTCCTGCTACACTGTGGCTCCTACACCAGTGGTGGTCCCTCCTGCTACACTGTGCCTCCTACACCAGTGGTGGTCCCCCTGCTACACTGTGGCTCCTACACCAGTGGTGGTCCCCCTGCTACACTGTGGCTCCTACACCAGTGGTGGTCCCTCCTCCTACACTGTGGCTCCTACACCAGTGGTGGTCCCCCCTGCTACACTGTGGCTCCTACACCAGTGGTGGTCCCTCCTGCTACACTGTGGCTCCTACACCAGTGGTGGTCCCCCCTGCTACACTGTGCCTCCTACACCAGTGGTGGTCCCCCTGCTACACTGTGGCTCCTTCACCAGTGGTGGTCCCTCCTCTACACTGTGGCTCCTTCACCAGTGGTGGTCCCTCCTGCTACACTGTGGCTCCTACACCAGTGGTGGTCCCTCCTCCTACACTGTGGCTCCTACACCAGTGGTGGTCCCTCCTGCTACACTGTGCCTCCTACACCAGTGGTGGTCCCTCCTGCTACACTGTGGCTCCTACACCAGTGGTGGTCCCTCCTGCTACACTGTGCCTCTTACACCAGTGGTGGTCCCTCCTCCTACACTGTGCCTCCTACACCAGTGGTGGTCCCTCCTGCTACACTGTGGCTCCTTCACCAGTGGTGGTCCCTCCTGCTACACTGTGCCTCCTACACCAGTGGTGGTCCCCCTGCTACACTGTGGCTCCTTCACCAGTGGTGGTCCCTCCTGCTACACTGTGGCTCCTTCACCAGTGGTGGTCCCCCCTGCTACACTGTGGCTCCTTCACCAGTGGTGGTCCCTCCTGCTACACTGTGGCTCCTTCACCAGTGGTGGTCCCCCCTGCTACACTGTGGCTCCTTCACCAGTGGTGGTCCCTCCTGCTACACTGTGGCTCCTTCACCAGTGGTGGTCCCTCCTGCTACACTGTGCCTCCTTCACCAGTGGTGGTCCCTCCTCCTACACTGTGGTTCCTACACCAGTGGTGGTCCCCCCTGCTACACTGTGCCTCCTTCACCAGTGGTGGTCCCTCCTCCTACACTGTGGCTCCTTCACCAGTGGTGGTCCCTCCTGCTACACCAGTGGTGGTCCCTCCTGCTACACTGTGGCTCCTTCACCAGTGGTGGTCCCTCCTCCTACACTGTGGCTCCTTCACCAGTGGTGGTCCCCCCTGCTACACTGTGGCTCCTACACCAGTGGTGGTCCCCCCTGCTACACTGTGGCTCCTTCACCAGTGGTGGTCCCTCCTGCTACACTGTGCCTCCTACACCAGTGGTGGTCCCCTCCTCCTACACTGTGCCTCCTACACCAGTGGTGGCCTCCCCTGCTACACTGTGGCTCCTACACCAGTGGTGGTCCCTCCTGCTACACTGTGGCTCCTACACCAGTGGTGGTCCCTCCTGCTACACTGTGGCTCCTACACCAGTGGTGGCTCCACAAAAGCTGGCTTCGCTGACTGTTACCATTTCGGAGGACTAAAGCTTCCATTACTATATAAAACAAAGTTTCGCCAAAGATTGAAACTGGACGAGGAACTGCCGATCATCCCCCCCCCCTCCCTTATATCGGCTGCCATCCTGATATCGGAGCAAGAGTATCAGTGTTATTGATGATGATAAGAAAGGCAGCCCTCAGAGGAGCCTCACCCGCCCTAATTAATCACATTCATTGCCGGAATTAAAACTAATTACTAATATTTCCCCCAAGATTAATTATGACACTGACTATAATTTTCTTAATGTCTTACCTATTTTACAGATTTCGTCTCGGGTGGTGATTTTTCATGTATTATTGATCTTGTTGACCAGACCACACACTAGAAGGTGAAGGGACGACGACGTTTCCAGGATCAATAATATTGAATCGACTTGAGAATGATCCAAGACGACGTCCGTCCTGGATCATTCTCAAGTCGATTCAATATTATTGATCTTGATTTTCATGCTTTGCTTATGTGTAAAGTGACTTTAGGTCTAAGGTGAGTTGATCATCTAAGATGTTTTGGTGATCTAAGAAGTGTTGTTATGATCATGGCGTGTTGATGACGAGGGCCCATTGATGATCGCGCCATGTTGATGATCGCGAGGGGTCGCTGGCGCCATTAAAGTGTTTACGTTTCTGTTTGTAAAGGAACGGAATTTCGATGGAAATGTTGACATCGAGTGAGACTTAATTACTCTGCTTTCAGGTCCCTGATCTGTTTATGGCTGCACCAGTGAACGTTTCTTTGTAAAAGGTGGACTATGTTAACGTGTGTGTGCACTCATCTGTGTGTGCCTGCTGGATCCTGCTCTAGCTCTTGGACCCCGCTTTCCTTGCTGTTAGTTGACTAATGCAATGACTCCTGGCCTATTTCACTATCACACCTGCTTATAAAGTTATGATTGGAGTTAGCCTCTACACCTGCTCCTTTAGGCCATGCCATTTACTCACTTCACCTCACGCTAAAGGAAAACTTTCTAACATCTTTATGACACATCTGAGTCTCACGCATCCATCCGTGTCCCTTTGTTCTGTTGTTATTCATTGTTAACATTTCCTCAGTTTCATGCTTTTGAAAATTTCTCTTTTATACGTCTATATCATGCTTTTGCTTCCTGGCACTGTCTATTGAACCACGAGTTATACGTTCTACTTTTTACCCTTAATGGTGGTGTGAATTAAAACTCCCATTTGCGTGCGCGCGCATTTGTGTGTACTTACCTATCTGTGCTTGCAGGATCGAGCATTGACTCTTGGATCCCGCCTTTCCAGCTATCGGTTGTTTACAGCAATGACTCCTGTCCCATTTCCCTATCATACCTAGTCTTAAAAGTATGAATAGTATTTGCTTCCACAACCTGTTCCCCAAGTGCATTCCATTTTTCCACTACTCTCACGCTAAAAGAAAACTTCCTAACATCTCTGTGACTCATCTGAGTTTCCAGTTTCCACCCATGTCCCCTCGTTCTGTTATTATTACGTGTGAACATTTCATCTATTTCCACTTTGTCAATTCCCCTGAGTATTTTATATGTCCCTATCATATCTCCTCTCTCCCTTCTTTTCTCTAGTGTCGTAAGGTTCAGTTCCTTCAGTCGCTCTTCATATCCCTTCCCTCGTAACTCTGGGACAAGCCTCGTCGCAAACCTCTGAACCTTCTCCAGTTTCCTTATGTGTTTCTTCAGGTGGGGGCTCCATGATGGCGCGGCATACTCTAAGACGGGTCTCACGTATGCAGTGTAAAGCGCCCTAAAAGCCTCCTCATTTAGGTTTCTGAATGAAGTTCTAATTTTCGCCAGTGTAGAGTACGCTGCTGTCGTTATCCTATTTATATGTGCCTCAGGAGTTAGATTAGGTGTCACATCCACTCCCAGATCTCTTTCTCGAATCGTTACAGGTAGGCTGTTCCCCTTCATTGTGTACTGTCCCTTTGGTCTCCTATCACCTGATCCCATTTCCATAACTTTACATTTACTGGTGTTAAACTCCAGTAGCCATTTCCCTGACCATCTCTGCAACCTGTTTAAGTCCTCTTGGAGGATCCTACAATCCTCGTCTGTCACAACTCTTCTCATTAATTTTGCGTCATCCGCAAACATTGACATGTATGACTCCACTCCTGTAAACATGTCATTTACGTAAATTAGAAAGAGGATTGGTCCCAGCACCGATCCTTGAGGTACTCCACTTGTTACTGTTCTCCAGTCCGACTTCTCGCCCCTTACCATTACCCTCTGGCTCCTTCCTGTTAGGTAGTTCTTCACCCTTCTAGGGCCTTTCCGCTTACTCCTGCCTGCCTCTCAAGTTTGTATAGCAGTCTCATGTGCGGTACTGTATCAAAGGCCTTTTGGCAGTCAAGAAATATGCAGTCTGCCCAGCCTTCTCTGTCCTGCCTTATCCTTGTTACTTTATCATAGAATTCTAAAAGGTTTGTTAGGCATGATTTCCATGTCCAGAAACCATGTTGGTGCTTGTTTACAAACCCAATGCTCTCCAGTGCTCAACAAGTCTTAGCCTAATTATTCTTTCAAGTATTTTGCAGGGATGCTTGTCAATGATACGGGTCTGTAGTTAAGTGCCTCCTCCCTGTCACCTTTCTTGAAAATCGGTACGACATTTGCCTCCTTCCAGCAACTGGGCAATTCTCCCGACATAAGTGACTCATTAAAGATCATTGCCAGAGGCACACTGAGAGCCTGCGCTGCCTCTTTAAGTATCCACGGTGATACTTTGTCTGGTCCAACAGCTTTGTTTGCATCCAGTGTTGTCAACTGTTTCATTACCTCCTCTGCTGTCACCTCTATGTGTGTGTGTGTGTATGTGTATGTATTGTGTGTATGTATGTATGTGTGGAATGTGTGTGTATGTATGTGTGTGTATATATGTGTGTACTCACCTAATTGTACTCACCTATTGTGCTTGCGGGGGTTGAGCTTTGGCTCTTTGTCCCGCCTCTCAACCGTCAATCAACTGGTGTACAGTGCCTGAGCCTATGGGCTCTATCATATCTACATTTGAAACTGTGTAGGAGTCAGCCTCCACCACATCACTGCCTAATGCATTCCATTTACTACTACTCTGACACTGAAAAAGTCTTTCTAATGTCTCTGTGGCTCATTTGGGTACTCAGCTTCCACCTGTGTCCCCTTGTTCGCGCCCCTCCAGTGTTGATAGTTCATCCTGTTTTCCCGGTCAATTCCCCTGAGGATTTTGTAGGTTGTGATCATGTCCCCCCTTACTCTTCTGTCTTCCAGTTCGTAAGGTGCATTTCCCAGCTTTTTCCTCATAACTCATGCCTCTTAGTTCTGGGACTAGTCTAGTAGCATACCTTTGGACTTTTTCCAGCTTCGTCTTGTGCTTGACAAGGTACGGGCTCCTTGCTGCGGCCGCGTACTCCAGGATTGGTCTTACATATGTGGTGTACAAGATTCTGAATGATTCCTTACACAGGTTCCTGAACGCCGTTCTGATGTTAGCCAGCCTTGCATATGCCGCAGACGTTATTCTCTTTATGTGGGCTTCAGGAGACAGGTTTGGTGTGATATCAACTCCTAGATCTTTCTCTCTGTCTGTTTCGTTAAGTACTTCATCACCTATTCTGTATCCTGTGTCTGGCCTCCTTTTTCCACTGCCTAGTTTCATTACTTTGCATTTACTTGGGTTGAACTTCAACAGCCATGTGTGTGTGTGTGTGTGTGTGTGTGTGTGTTGTGTGTGTGTGTGTGTGTGTGTGTGTGTGTGTGTGTTGTGTGTGTGTATGTGTGTGTGTGTATTCACCTAGTTGCGCTTGCGGGGGTTGAGCTCTGCTCTTTCGGCCCGCCTTTCAACTGTCAATCAATCAGGTTTGTAACTACTAATTTTTTCAACACACACACACACACCAGTTAAGTTAGGGAAGTTAAGTTGGAAGCCCCCTTGGGAATGAGTGATCATAGTGTATGAGCTTTGAGTACCTGGTTGAGCTAGGAATTATCACCCCCAAAAAAGAACTGGGAACCAAAGGGCTGGCGTACCGAAAGGGAAACTATGAGGAGATGAATAAATTCCTATGGATATACATTGGGACCAGAACTCGGAACCAAGTCCGTACAAGACATGATGGACTATGTCACCCAAAAATGTCAGGAGGCTGTAAGCAGGTTTGTCCCAGCCCAACAGGAAAAAACAGAGAAGCAAAGGAAGAATCCGTGGTTTAATAGGGAATGTATGAAAGCAAGGAGCTGAACAAAAGGGCATGGAGGAACTTCCGTAATAACAGAACACCAGAAAGGAGAGAGATACCAGAGAACCAGGAACGAGTATGTCAGTGTGAGAAGAGCAGCTGAGAAAAGGTATGAAAATGATATAGCTAATAAAGCCAAGACTGAACCAAAGCTACTACACAGTCACATCAGGAGGGACAACAGTGAAGGAACAGGTGATTAAACTTAGGGTGGGCGAGGACAGGTACACAGAGAATGACAAGAGGTGTGTGAAGAACTCAACAAAAGGTTCCAGGAGGTCTTTACAATAGAACAGGGAGATATCACGGCGCTGGGAGAGGTGGCAGCAAACCAGTGACCTTGGATAGGTTCGAAATTACAAGAGATGAGGTCAAAAGCACCTATTGGAGCTGGATGTGAGAAAAGCTGTTGGCCGGATGGAATCTCGCCATGGGTATTGAAAGAGTGTGCAGGAGCACTTTGCTTACCACTCTCCATAGTGTATAGTAGTCACTGGAAACGGGGGACCTACCAGAAATATGGAAGACTGCTAATGTAGTACCAATATACAAAAAGGGTGACAGACAAGAGGCACTGAACTACAGGCCAGTGTCCTTAACTTGTATACCATGCAAGGTGATGGAGAAGATTGTGAGAAAAAACCTAGTAACACATCTGGAGAGAAGAGACTTCGTGACAACCCATCACATGGGTTCAGGGAGGGTAAATCTTGCCTTACAGGCTTGATAGAATTCTACGATCAGGTGACAAGAATTAAGCAAGAAAGAGAAGGGTGGGCGGACTGCATTTTTTTGGACTGTCGGAAAGCCTTTGACACAGTACCCCATAAAGGTTGATGCATAAGCTGGAGAAACAGGCAGGAGTAACGGTAGGGCGCTCCAGTGGATAAGGAGTACCTAAGCAATAGGAAGCAGAGAGTTACAGTGAGGGGTGAGACCTCAGACTGGCGTGAAGTCACCAGTGGAGTCCCACAGGGCTCTGTACTTGGACCTATCCTGTTTCTGATATACGTAAATGATCTCCCAGAGGGTATAGACTCATTCTCTCAATGTTTGCTGACGACCCAAAATTATGAGAAGGATTAAGACAGAGGAGGACAGCTTGAGACTTCAAGAAGACCTGACAAGCTGCAGGAATGGTCGAACAAATGGCTGTTAGAGTTTAACCCAAGCAATGTATGTAATGAAGATAGGGGTAGGAAGCAGGAGACCAGATACAAGGTATCATTTGGGAGATGAAATACTTCAAGAGTCAGAGAGAGAGAAAGACCTGGGGGTTGATATCACGCCAGACCTGTCCCCTGAAGCTCATATCAAGAGGATAACATCAGCAGCATATGCCAGGTTGGCTAACATAAGAACGGCCTTTAGAAACTTGTGTAAGGAATCTTTCAGAACATTATATACCACATATGTCAGACCAATCCTGGAGTATGCGGCTCCAGCATGGAGTCCCTATCTAGTCAAGCATAAGACTAAACTGGAAAAGGTTCAAAGTTTGCCACAGACTAGTACCCGAGCTGAGAGGTATGAGCTACGAGGAGCGACTGCAGGAATTAAACCTCACTTCGTGGAAGACAGAAAGAGTTAGGGGGGACATGATCACCACATTCAAGATTCTCAGGGGAATCGACAGGGTTGATAAAGACAGGCTGTTTAACACAAGGGGCACACGCACTAGGGACACAGGTGGAAACTGAGTGCCCAATGAGCCACAGAGATATTAGAAAGAACTTTTTTAGTGTCAGAGTGGTTGACAAATGGAATGCATTAGGAAGTGATGTGGTGGAGGCTGACTCCATACACAGTTTCAAGTGTAGTATGATAGAGCCCATTAGGCTCAGGAACTGTACACCAGTTGATTGACGGTTGAGAGGTGGGACCAAAAAAGAGCTCTACCTCCACAAGCCAACTAGGTGAGCACAGACACACACCTACTAGGAGCAGCCCGTAACAGCTGTCATTCCAGGTACCTATTTACTGTTAGGTAACAGGAGCATCAGGGTGAAAGTAATTCTGCCCATTTTTGTTTCTCGGCGGCGCCGGGAATCGAATCCGGCCACAGGATACGTGTCCAGCGATCTAACCATACAGCCACCGGCGCCATATGTGTAATTACCTAAGTGTATTACAGGAGAGAGCTACGCTCGTGGTGTCCCGTCCTTCCCAGCACTCTTTGTCATATAACGCTTTGAAACTACTGACGGTCTTGACCTCCACCACCTTCTCCCCTAACTTGTTTCCAACCGTCTACCACTCTGTTGCGAAAGTGAATTTTCTTATATTTCGTTCGGCATCTGTGTTTAGCTAGTTTATATCTATGACCTTTTGTTCTTGAGTTCCAGGTCTCGGAAATCTTCCCTTCGATTTTATCAATTCCTTGTTACTATTTTGTATGTAGTGAGCATATCACCTCTTTTTCTTGTCTTCTAGTTTTGACATATTTAATGCCTCTAACCTCTCCTCGTAGCTCTTGCCCTTCAGTTCTGGGAGGCCACTTAGTACCATGTCTTTGCACCTTTTCCAGTTTTGTTTGATGTGCTTCTTGATATAGGGCACCACACAACGCTGCATCTTTCTAGCTTTGGCTAACAAAAGTCGTGAACAAGTTCTTAGTATATCGCCATCCATTGTATTTAAAAGCAATTCTGAGTTAGAAAACGTAAGCATATGCTCCTCGCACAATATTCTTTGCGTGGTCCTCAGGTGATAGTTTTTCTATCTAGAACCATCCCTAGATNCCACCGTTGATGACAGCCAAGCCTCCCCTTCCACCACCGTTGATGGCAGCCAAGCCTCCCCTTCCACCACCGTTGATGACAGCCAAGCCTCCCCTTCCACCACCGTTGATGACAGCCAAGCCTCCCCCTTCCACCACCGTTGATGGCAGCCAACCCTCCCCTTCCACCACCGTTGATGACAGCCAAGCCTCCCCTTCCACCACCGTTGATGGCAGCCAAGCCTCCCCCTTCCACCACCGTTGATGACAGCCAAGCCGCCCCCTTCCACCACCGTTGATGACAGCCAAGCCTCCCCTTCCACCACCGTTGATGACAGCCAAGCCTCCCCTTCCACCACCGTTGATGACAGCCAAGCCCCCCCTTCCACCACCGTTGATGGCAGCCAAGCCTCCCCCCTTCCACCACCGTTGATGACAGCCACCACCCCCCCCTCCACCACCGTTGATGACAGCCACCCTCCCCTTCCACCACCGTTGATGACAGCCAAGCCTCCCCCCCACCACCGTTGATGGCAGCCAAGCCCCCCCCTTCCACCACCGTTGATGACAGCCAAGCTCCCCCTCCACCACCGTTGATGACAGCCAAGCCTCCCCCTTCCACCACCGTTGATGACAGCCAACCCTCCCCCCTTCCACCACCGTTGATGACAGCCAAGCCTCCCCTTCCACCACCGTTGATGGCAGCCAAGCCTCCCTTCCACCACCGTTGATGACAGCCAAGCCTCCCCTTCCACCACCGTTGATGACAGCCAAGCCTCCCCCTTCCACCACCGTTGATGACAGCCAACCTCCCCCCTTCCACCACCGTTGATGACAGCCAACCCTCCCCCCTCCACCACCGTTGATGACAGCCAACCCTCCCCCCTTCCACCACCGTTGATGGCAGCCACCCTCCCCCCTTCCACCACCGTTGATGACAGCCAACCCTCCCCCCTTCCACCACCGTTGATGACAGCCAACCCCCCTTCCACCACCGTTGATGACAGCCAACCCTCCCCCTTCCACCACCGTTGATGACAGCCAACCCCCCCTTCCACCACCGTTGATGACAGCCAACCCTCCCCCTTCCACCACCGTTGATGACAGCCAACCCTCCCCCTTCCACCACCGTTGATGACAGCCAAGCCCTCCCCTTCCACCACCGTTGATGACAGCCACCCTCCCCCTTCCACCACCGTTGATGGCAGCCAACCCTCCCCCTTCCACCACCGTTGATGACAGCCAACCCTCCCCCCTTCCACCACCGTTGATGACAGCCACCCTCCCCCTTCCACCACCGTTGATGACAGCCAACCCTCCCCCTTCCACCACCGTTGATGACAGCCAACCCTCCCCCTTCCACCACCGTTGATGACAGCCAAGCTCCCCCCTTCCACCACCGTTGATGACAGCCAACCCTCCCCCCTCCACCACCGTTGATGGCAGCCAACCCTCCCCCTTCCACCACCGTTGATGACAGCCAACCTCCCCCTTCCACCACCGTTGATGGCAGCCAAGCCTCCCCCTTCCACCACCGTTGATGACAGCCAAGCCCCCCCTTCCACCACCGTTGATGACAGCCAAGCCTCCCCTTCCACCACCGTTGATGACAGCCAAGCCTCCCCTTCCACCACCGTTGATGACAGCCAAGCCCCCCCCCTTCCACCACCGTTGATGGCAGCCAAGCCTCCCCCTTCCACCACCGTTGATGACAGCCAACCCCCCCCTTCCACCACCGTTGATGACAGCCAACCCTCCCCTTCCACCACCGTTGATGACAGCCAAGCCTCCCCCTTCCACCACCGTTGATGACAGCCAAGCCCCCCCCCTCCCACCACCGTTGATGACAGCCAAGCCTCCCCCCTTCCACCACCGTTGATGACAGCCAAGCCTCCCCCTTCCACCACCGTTGATGACAGCCAACCCTCCCCTTCCACCACCGTTGATGACAGCCAAGCCTCCCCTTCCACCACCGTTGATGGCAGCCAAGCCTCCCCCTTCCACCACCGTTGATGACAGCCAAGCCTCCCCCTTCCACCACCGTTGATGACAGCCAAGCCTCCCCCTTCCACCACCGTTGATGACAGCCAACCCTCCCCCCTCCACCACCGTTGATGGCAGCCAACCCTCCCCCTTCCACCACCGTTGATGACAGCCAACCCTCCCCCCTTCCACCACCGTTGATGGCAGCCAACCCTCCCCCTTCCACCACCGTTGATGACAGCCAACCCCCCCCTTCCACCACCGTTGATGACAGCCAGCCCCCCCCCTTCCACCACCGTTGATGACAGCCAACCCTCCCCCTTCCACCACCGTTGATGACATCCAACCCTCCCCCTTCCACCACCGTTGATGACAGCCAACCCTCCCCCTTCCACCACCGTTGATGACAGCCAACCCTCCCCCTTCCACCACCGTTGATGACAGCCAACCCTCCCCCTTCCACCACCGTTGATGACAGCCAACCCTCCCCCCTTCAACCACCGTTGATGGCAGCCAACCCTCCCCCTTCCACCACCGTTGATGGCAGCCAACCCTCCCCCCTTCCACCACCGTTGATGACAGCCAACCCTCCCCCTTCCACCACCGTTGATGACAGCCAACCCTCCCCCTTCCACCACCGTTGATGACAGCCAACCCTCACCCCTTCCACCACCGTTGATGACAGCCAAGCTCCCCCCTTCCACCACCGTTGATGACAGCCAACCCTCCCCCCTTCCACCACCGTTGATGACAGCCAACCCTCCCCCCTTCCACCACCGTTGATGACAGCCAACCCTCCCCCCTTCCACCACCGTTGATGACAGCCAACCCTCCCCCTTCCACCACCGTTGATGACAGCCAAGCTCCCCCCTTCCACCACCGTTGATGACAGCCAAGCTCCCCCCTTCCACCACCGTTGATGACAGCCAACCCTCCCCTCTTCCACCACCGTTGATGACAGCCAACCCTCCCCCACCACCGTTGATGACAGCTAACCCTCCCCCCTTCCACCACCGTTGATGACAGCCAACCCTCCCCCCTTCCACCACCGTTGATGACAGCCAACCCTCCCCCCTTCCACCACCGTTGATGACAGCCAAGCTCCCCCTTCCACCACCGTTGATGACAGCCAAGCTCCCCCCTTCCACCACCGTTGATGACAGCCAACCCTCCCCTTCCACCACCGTTGATGACAGCCAACCCTCCCCTTCCACCACCGTTGATGACAGCCAACCCTCCCCCTTCCACCACCGTTGATGACAGCTAACCCTCCCCCCTTCCACCACCGTTGATGACAGCCAACCCTCCCCCCTTCCACCACCGTTGATGACAGCTAACCCTCCCCCCTTCCACCACCGTTGATGGCAGCCAACCCTCCCCCCTTCCACCACCGTTGATGGCAGCCAACCCTCCCCCTTCCACCACCGTTGATGACAGCCAAGCTCCCCCCTTCCACCACCGTTGATGACAGCTAACCCTCCCCCTCCCCAGCACATCAACAGCAGCAAATGCTCTCATCATCAACATTAACTAGCTGGTAATCTCCAGTAATCACTGGCGGCCTCCATCAACATAAATCCCAGAGGGTGATTACAGCGTCTCTCCCCAACCATCACCTCACCCCTCATTACCCCTCACCACTCATTATAACACCGCAACACTCATTATAACTGACGATTGCAAAGCTCAGCACTCATTATATCCGTTCACCACCGAAGATCACATTCACTCCATAATATCTATACCACTTGCGGGTTATTCATGCCCGTGCCACCTCTGGTGTGGCTTAATTGTCATTATAACAAGACAACACTCATTATAACTGGGGAAACACCTTCATTGTAACACGGCTACACCTTCATTGTAACACGGCTACACCTTCATTGTAACACGAATACACCTTCATTGTAACAGAGCAACACACATTGTAACAATGCAACGCACTCATTGTAACACTGCAACGCACTCATTGTAACAGAGCAACGCACTCATTGTAACAGGGGCAACGTACTCATTATAACAGGGGCACCGCACTCATTATAACAGGGGCAACGCACTCATTGTAACAATGCAACGCACTCATTGTAACAGAGCAACGCACTCATTGTAACAGGGGCAACGTACCTATTATAACAGGGGCAACGCACTCATTGTAACAGGGGCAACGCACTCATAACAGGGGCAACGCACTCATTATAACAGGGGCAACGCACTCATTGTAACAATGCAACGCACTCATTGTAACAGGGGCAACGCACTCATTGTAACAGAGCAACGCACTCATTGTAACAGGGGCAACGCACTCATTGTAACAGGGGCAACGCACTCATTATAACAGCAACGCACTCATTGTAACAGAGCAACGCACTCATTATAACAGGGTCAACGCACTCATTATAACAGGGGCAACGCACTCATTGTAACACTGCAACGCACTCATTATAACAGGGACAACGAACTCATTGTAACAGAGCAACGCACTCATTGTAACACTGCAACGCACTCATTGTAACAGCAACGCACTCATTGTAACAGAGCAACGCACTCATTATAACAGGGACAACGCACTCATTATAACAGAGAAACACACTCATTGTAACAGGGGCAACAAACTCATTATAACAGGGGCAACACACTCATTGTAACAGGGACAACGCACTCATTATAACAGCGGCAACGCACTCATTATAACAGGGACAACGCACTTATTATAACAGAGCAACGCACTCATTATAACAGGGCAACGCACTCATTATAACAAGGACAACGAACTCATTATAACAGGAGCAACACACTCATTATAACAGGGCAACGCACTCATTATAACAGGGCAACGCACTCATTATAACAGAGCAACGCACTCATTATAACAGGAGCAACGCACTCATTATAACAGAGCAACGCACTCATTATAACAGAGCAACGCACTCATTATAACAGGGACAACGCACTCATTATAACAGGAGCAACGCACTCATTATAACAGGAGCAACGCACTCATTATAACAGAGCAACGCACTCATTATAACAGAGCAACGCACTCATTATAACAGGGGCAACGCACTCATTATAACAGAGCAACGCACTCATAACAGGGGCAACGCACTCATTATAACAGAGCAACGCACTCATTATAACAGGGACAACGCACTCATTATAACAGGAGCAACGCACTCATTATAACAGGAGCAACGCACTCATTATAACAGAGCAACGCACTCATTATAACAGGGGCAACGCACTCATTATAACAGGGGCAACACACTCATTATAACAGGGGCAACACACTCATTATAACAGGGGCAACGCACTTATTATAACAGGGCAACGCACTCATTATAACAAAGCAACGCACTCATTATAACAGGGGCAACACACTCATTATAACAGGGCAACGCACTCATTATAAAAGCAACGCACTCATTATAACAGGGGCAACGCACTCATTATAACAGGGCAACGCACTCATTATAACAGGAACAACGCACTCATTATAACAGGAACAACGCACTCATTATAACAGGAACAACGCACTCATTATAACAGGGGCAACGCACTCATTATAACAAGGGGCAACGCACTCATTATAACAGGGGCAACGCACTCATTATAACAGAGCAACGCACTCATTATAACAGGGGCAACGCACTCATTATAACAGAGCAACGCACTCATTATAACATGGACAACGCACTCATTATAACAGGGGCAACGCACTCATTATAACAGGGGCAACACTCATTATAACAGGGGCAACACACTCATTATAACAGGGCAACGCACTCATTATAACAAAGCAACGCACTCATTATAACAAAGCAACGCACTCATTATAACAGGGACAACGCACTCATTATAACAGGGGCAACGCACTCATTATAACAGGGGCAAAGCACTCATTATAACAGCAGCGACTCTGACACAGCCATATCAGAGGAAACAGTGACATTATACCATGCACAACAATGACACGTTCATTATAACATATTGAGGGCTCCCACTAGGTGGCAACCCTCCCCAGGATATACAAGCCCACAAC